>CM035811.1:28172053-28462053 GCA_020458035.1 Magallana ariakensis | reverse complement strand
ATGTAGTATCAGCTGCGAATACCGTTTTCCTTAACCGACCCCTCCACCTCTTCAACGTTTTAATGACTGTCAAGGTACATGTAAATTGTATTTGACTTTAGTCCCAATTGTTTTACACAAAGGTGTGAAACCATCGCATTGACGGGAAATCACTCTACGCTTGAACGCACAGAATACACCGGTATATAATAAGACAGGTGAATAATCCGTGTAACGAGTGACCATCAGGAATTCCACCAGTTTTTCAAACGATTTTACTTACAGTAATAACAATAAATAGTGATTCATTTTACTGCTATCTGTTAAACTGTTGAACGTGTTGAAGATGCACCCCTTCCACAAAAAACCTAAAGCCTTCAATATAAACTAAACGAGAGAGAGAGAGAGAGAGAGAGAGAGAGAGAGAGAGAGAGACTGTCGATACTCAAAACAATTAACCTAGTCCGTGACAAGCACACGCTATACGGTGTAGGTATACCATACGATCAACGGCAAAATATAAAAATTTTACTTTACCCTTAAAATATAAAAAGATTTTGATATCATTTCATGTGTGTTGAATATGAAGCTACTACACATCTGTCGTATCAGTTGCGAATTATAACGTTTTTCGTAACCCCCCCCCCCCCCATTTCCAACGTTTTAATGACTGTCAAAATTAACTGTATTTGACTTTAGTCCCAATTGTTTTACACAAAGGTGTGAAACCATCGCACTGACAGGAAACCACTCTACGCTTGAACGCACAGAATACACGGGTATGAGGCAGGTGGATAATCCATGCAACAAGTGACCACCAGGAATTCTACCCGTATATCAAACAATTTAACTAACAGTAACAATAATTGTTTCATTTCACTGCCTTCTTAAACTGTAAAACTTTTTAAACATGTTCTTCACTCGCAAAGAGAGAGAGAGAGAGAGAGAGAGAGAGAGAGAGAGAACGAGAGTTACTTTTCACTTTAAATAACGTTGTATAAGAACTAAACTTCACAAACACAGTGTCAATCATTTAAATTAAACATCATAAACATAAATACTTTATTGTTAGACATACTTCTTTTTTTTTTACCTGAAAACTAATAGAACGAAACTGTTTTCCTTTATCAAGGAAGGGGCACATGGTGCAGCTCGCGGGCTGATTTGATTGACAGGTGAAGCACGTGGACTCAGACCGAAACTGCATGTGGAATTCAATCACAATGTATACTGTCCCTATTCTTTTATGAATACTAAACTTAGGAATATTTAATATTAGTATATTTCAAATGAATGCAGTGGCGTCGGAAGCAAATGGAAAGTGTATGTGTGCGTGTTTGAGGGGGGGGGGGGGGGGGCTAAAGCACATTACCCCTCTCTCTCTCTCTCTCTCTCTCTCTCTCTCTCACACACACACACACACACACATAAAGATCGTAGATAAAATCAAGATAGGTGACACTCATAATAATCAAGAAGCCTCCTCTGTAAGATAGGTAATGGGCGGTGTTGTACGGTTAGACGAAGCCGTACGCAATTTGGAGATTTTCTTTTGTCTTGAATAGGTGTGAAAACCCCTAGGGCATGTCGTTTTTTACCCTGGGTTTGTTAATCACTATACACAGGAAATGATCGCGACTTATAATTAATATACACAATAAAGGAAATGTGTACAAAAATAGTTTGCATTTGAATTTTTTAAAAGTAATTCGAGATGTACATGTATGCATTTAATAACATGTACAATTTCCCATGTTGTTTTGTGATATAACTACCTCATTCCATTTCTTGTAAAGAATAACGCCTTAAATAATTGAGTTAAAGACAGAAGTGATATAACAAGCATATCAGGTAACTGAACAACACTAATTAATTTAATATTATCAATCTAACTCTGATGTTAACCTGAAAAATATCCTCGCGACCTTAAATTGCCAAAAACTGCTTTGCGAATATTCTTATATTTTCCAGATCGTGTATTATATCACTTTACAGAAAACCTTGCCCATGAACAAGTTGATTTAGAACATAAAAAACACACAAAATACAAATATAATCAATACATGTAAATGTGTACTTATTGTTTTCTATAATACGATTGCAAACTGGTTGAAAGTTTGTTGAAACTCGATCGCACGGACATATATAGATTGGCAAAAGCATTTCATCAATTCAATTTACCCGGTATGCAGTTTACGTAGATTAAATAGAAAAGTTTCAATACTTCTTCACAATTTAATAAGACTCAATAAAAAAAAAAGAAATAATAATCCGACTGCCAAGCATACTTATCAATTTTTGAATAGGCTATGTCAATTTCAATGGATTGTAAAAATACAAGTCAAGTATATAAATGAAGAAGCATTGATGAATGATTTTAAACACACTCTATAAATTTAACATTTTAAAAATATATATCATATGTTATTCTAGATAGTTTCATTAAATAAAATGATATATACATGTAGTGTAGTGTAGCTGTCAATTATTTTTTAGTCGAGGGAGATAACTCGCGTTTCAGTTCGATACTTTTGTTCACCTGTAATTTATCGTCAAGACCGCGGCGGTGTTGATTTGATAGACAACTCTACCGCGGGGGTACGCGGTTTTACCTGAGACACCTGTTTTAAACCGCGTTGCAATTTGGACCGCGGGGGTGCGCGGAAAATACGGGATCCGCGTTGACGGTACTGTATATAGAGTAAATCTTTAAAAATCTTCTTCTAAGAAACTAATCAGCCAGGAAAGCTGAAACTTATGTGGAAGCATCCTCTGCTAGTGTAGATTCAACGTTTGTTCAAATCATGACCCCCAGGGTAGGGTGGGGCCACAATGGGGGGTTGAATTTTTACATAGGAATATATAGAGTAAATCTTTTAAAATCTTCTTCTCAGAAACTAATCAGCCAGGAAAGCTGAAACTTATGTGGAAGCATCCTCTGCTAGTGTAAATTCAAAGTTTGTTCAAATCATGACCCCCGGGAGTAGGGTGGTGCCACAATGGGGGGGGGGGTGAATTTTTAAATAGGAATATGTAGAGTAAATCTTTAAAAATCTTCTTCTCAAAAACTAATCAGCCAGGAAAGCTGAAACTTATGTGGAAACATCCTCAGCTAGTGTAGAATCAAAGTTGTGAAAATCATGACCCCCGGGGGTAGGATGGGGCCACAATGGGGGGTTGAATTTTTACATAGGAATATATAGAGTAAATCTTTAAAAATATTCTTCTCAGAAACTAATCAGCCAGGAAAGCTGAAACTTATGTGGAAGCATCCTCAGCTAGTGAAGAATCAAAGATGTGAAAATCATGACCCCCGGGAGTAGGGTGGTGCCACAATGGGGGGTCAAATTTTTACATAGGAATATATAGAGTAAATCTTTTAAAATCTTCTTCTAAGAAACTAATCAGCCAGGAAAGCTGAAACTTATGTGGAAGCATCTTCTGCTAGTGTAGATTCAAAGTTGTGAAAATCATGACCCCCGGGGGTTGGATGGGGCCACAATGGGGGGTTTAATTTTTACATAGGAATATATAGAGTAAATCTTTAAAAATCTTCTTCTAAGAAACTAATCAGCCAGGAAAGCTGAAACTTATGTGGAAGCATCCTCTGCTAGTGTAGATTCAAAGTTTGTTCAAATCATGACCCCCAGGGTAGGGTGGGCCCACAATGGGGGGTTGAATTTTTACATAGGAATATATAGAGTAAATCTTTTAAAATCTTCTCAGAAAGTAATCAGCCAGGAAAGCTGAAACTTTTGTGGAAGCATCCTCAGCTAGTGTAGAATCAAGGTTGTGAAATCATAACCCCCGGGGGTTGGATGGGGCCACAATGGGGGGTTTAAGTTTTACACAGGAATATGTAGAGTAAATCTTTAAAAATCTTCTTCTCAAAAACTAATCAGCCAGGAAAGCTGAAACTTACGTGAAGGCATCCTCTCCTCAGGTAGTGTAGATTCAAAGTTGTGAAAATCATGACCCCCAGGGTAGGGTGGGGCCACAATGGGGGGGGGGGGGTTGAATTTTTACATAGGAATATATAGAGTAAATCTTTAAAAATCTTCTTCTCAGAAACTAATCAGCCAGGAAAGCTGAAACTTATGTGGAAGCATCCTCAGCTAGTGTAGAATCAAAGTTGTGAAAATCATGACCCCCGGGGGTTGGATGGGGCCACAATGGGGGGTTGAATTTTTACAAAGGAATATATAGAGTAAATCTTTAAAAATCTTCTTCTCAGAAACTAAACAGCCAGGAAAGCTGAAACTTATGTGGAAGCACCCTCAGCTAGTGTTCATGTAGACTCACAGTTTGTTCAAATCATGAACCCCGGGAGTAGGGTGGTGCCACAATGGGGGGTTGAATTTTTACATAGGAATATATAGAGTAAATCTTAAGAAATCTTCTTCACAGAAAGTAATCAGCCAGGAAAGGTGAAACTTATGTGGAAGCATCCTCAGCTAGTGTAGATTCAAAGTTTGTTCAAATCATGACCCCCGGGAGTAGGGTGGGGCCACAATGGGGGAGGTCAAATTTTTACAAAGGAATTTATAGTGTAAATCTTTAAAAATCTTCTTTTCAGAAACTAATCAGCCAGGAAAGCTGAAACTTATGTGGAAGCATTCTCAATAAGTGTAGATTCAAAGATGTGAAAATCATGACCCCTGGGGGTAGGGTGGTGCCACAATGGGGATCGAATTTTTACATAGGAATAGAGGAAATCTTTAAAATCTCTAAAACTAAGTAGCTAGGAAAGGTGAAACTTATGTAGAAGTATCCTCAGGTAAGGACTAGGTAGATTTAAGTTTGTTCAAATCATGATCCCCGGGGGTAGGATGGGGTCACAACGGGGAGGGGGGAGGGAGACATAGGAATATATGGAGAAAAATCTTCTACAAAACCGTTTGTCTAGAAAATCTGTAACTTTAGTAAAAGCAACCTTGGGTAGTGTAGATTCAAATTCGTTAAAATAAAAATCTTGAGGAGTAGGGTGGGGCCACATTCGGGATTCAATTTTACAAACGAAAACATTTTTAATTCACAAAAACTGAAATGTTATAATATATATGGTTTTACTTATATGCAAACATTTTGCCAATTTGTGATTCTTTAAAATTGTTAAGACTTTTGCCCCTGGACAATTCTTGGGCCTCACAAGGGGTTCAGAGTTTGATGTAGGTTTATATCCCATGTATAAACAATTGTCTAGGATCTTGTTGAGAACTGCGATGCTCAACATGTGATATGAATATAAAATCATCCTGTTATAAACACAAGAATATCTACATGTATTACTACATTGTCCAGGTATTTTGTATTATGTCGATCTCCATTAAGCTGATTTTATCATGCCTATTGTTGCTCAGGTGAGCGATGTGGCCCATGGGCCTCTTGTTCTTCTTCTTCTGCTGTTTCTTCTTTTTGGTCTTGTAGATTTTGTAAGTACTGTTCGTACTTATAATCAAACATATACACCAGTCTGCCATCAATGTCCCTTAACCTCCCAGAAGGATAGGGGTCCATTGCTATTTCCCAATCCCAGTCTTCATGCTCAGGGATTGGTAAAGCAGTATCCAGCCCGTTTACCGCAGCCGAAGGAGTTGAATCGTTTGGTGTTAAGGGCATTTTGAAAAATGATAAAAAATTGTAACTACTCTTTAAAATATACCCTAAACTTTTTTAATATACACCCTTTTTTAATGTTGAAGTGCGCATGCTACATCACCTCATTTTTTCATGTAATTTTTTATTTTAAAATATCTCTCTCTGTGCACAGGTAAGTATACCTTATTTTCACTGTTTGCTCAAAATAGGTCATCCAAATCGATCTATTTTTTCTAAATAAAATTCACGTATTGCTTAATATCATCTATTTTACGTTATCGATACTACAGCGCATGCTCTCAAACCATAGAATCATCTTATGGTTTCGTCATAACCTAAAACCTCCTACTTTTTTTACGCATGCTCACTAAATCTGTATATTCAACCTCCCTTTCTAAAAGCAACCAATGAGAACACGACCTCTATAAATTTACTGTTCTAAAAAGTCCCCCTCTATAGGACCTCAATAGTAACTACGTCATCACCTCTATATCCAGTCCACCAATGAGAACACGACCTCTATATTGCTACCTTTTCTAAAAATACCCTCTAGGTGGCCCTAATAATTACGTCATCGCCTATACCTCCACCTCTATATCACTATATATGCTGCTGATTTATTAATTCCACAATTTGTCTTGTATCCAAGATTTAAGTAAAAACGATTCAAGATGGCACGTTTTCTTTTCTTTTGAAGAGGAAAATGTGTCAGCCGCGATAGCCCACAACGCAATTAATAAATTTATCACACGATTCAGTTATGATGTGAATTGTTGTCGGCGACGACTACGGACACATAAAGAGGGTGTTGCAGTTCCTATGCTAACTTTCTTTAAAGGAGTTGCAGATTAAATGGAAAAATAAAAGTTAAAGTAGTGTAGAATTTTTACCTGGAAAGTTCATACCAACTTTTATAAGAACATTATAAAAACTTGAAATTGGTTACACAGACGAATGTGGCAGATTTCACGCTTTATAAAAAGGGAATCCTTACTGTTGTGAAAGACTGCCTCCATGAAACAAAATTAATTTAATCTTTACGTGTTGGGTAAGACAATTTCTTAAAAACTGTCATATCCGATATCTGATGCATAGAGGCATATTTTGTTTTAAAATTTAACTTTTTGAAAAATTCTGTTATCCCTTTGAAATCTAAGAACTCTGTGTTAAATTACCCCGCTTTAAGTCATGTCTAGATTAATTGAGTGGTAAAGCAGTTAGAATAGATTGGAACCGTGTCCGTCAAGTTTTTGGGTTCGAATCCCGAAACAGATTTTTAAAAAAAATTCTTTTAATCGCATGAAAAGGTAAAGTATGAACATATTATAATAATGTCAGAATAAAGTTATTCAAAAGCTTGTTAAAGGACAGGTGGCACAAAATCATTTTCTTCTAAAACATTTTCTTTGATACAAATAAATCAGTTTACAACAATTTTCCCATTTGACTAGCTTCAGATAAGAACACACAGCTCAATGCTCAATTAGGTGTGCTGAAAATCCCAGCTGCAGGTGATCGACGTGTTTTGCCGATCTCTTATGAGATTAAAAAAAAACTCCAGTGTGTTATTCGTCAGAGATGACCTAGTCAGCAATCAGCTACATAGTAAACAGAGTAATGGACAGGGATACTTCTCTGTTGCAAATGATGAATTTGAAAAAAAGAACACTCATATTAGAGTGAATTATTAAAAGCATATTTTATTGAACAGCTTAGTATATGAACCATCTCCCGAAAACAAATTAGTGAGATTATAGAATGTACAAGATTACATGTAGTAAAATAATTAAATTTAACTGAAGCTGAAAATTCTATGATTGGTAATTGCAAATTATCATCAATATTCAGTTAAGTTGGAAATATGTTTGAAAATGCATATTGATCCAATTTTGTAAATCCAAATCATTGATTTAAATAAGATTGATATTGATCTAAATAATTTTTCTTTAAAAGATTCAACTTCGAGCCCGATGAGTTAGATTTTTAATAATATTTTATCACATATATACTATAGTAAATAATTTCTTTGTGTACTATTTGTAACAATAGGTGTTGCTGTAAAAAAAAATCATTCATTGTCCATCTGAATCTAATGTCAGTATACCGTATAAGAATTAATCAGTCCACATAACAGCTTGCTTTTGATGTTTTTTTTTTGTTTAAGGTTTGATCAACAGAGAATAAATTATAGACAAATCAGAAGTACTATCAAAATATGATATTCATAAATAATTATAAAAAAAAATTATATTCAAGTTCAACCGATGATGGCGATGGAACACACCATGGACGATTAGAATTGCCTGTGTGTGTGTTTAATTGGGCATTCATTTATTACACGTCTTTAGCAGTCTAACTCGCAGCTGGGAAATTTTAAAGTTGGATTCGGACTGTTTTGATGTATAGACAAGTGCACGAGGAGGTTTACGAGTGGCGCAACTACCAGCCTTTGTAAGTTTTCCGAAAAAACACACATGTGCTTTATTCAAATTGGAGAGAATGACTAATTGCGTTGTGATGTGTATAAACTGGCCATCGATATTCTCTCCTTTGCGTCCTATCTAAATGAAAGAGTGAGTATACCATTCGTAATTATTGGGCAATAATTGCGCCGCCAGCCTTGTGCTTCCCCAGGGGAACTCCATGTGAAAATCGTAAAAACAAATATTTTCCTCAAGGCAAAATGTTCCAACTAGGAGGGAGTTATTTTTTGCTTCGAAGTGGTTTTTGGAGTGACCTGAATTTCCT
Organism: Magallana ariakensis; assembly: GCA_020458035.1. Lineage (NCBI taxonomy): Eukaryota > Metazoa > Mollusca > Bivalvia > Ostreida > Ostreidae > Magallana > Magallana ariakensis. The sequence continues at coordinate 28,453,728 of CM035811.1, read as the reverse complement.
CTGCCACGATGGAGTTCATCTAAAATGCCCAAGATCGTCCGATCATGTTGTGACATGCACAAATATTCGCGCAGCATCCGTGCAGCAACACTTCACTTGAAATCAAAACTCGGGCAAGTATAAGTTGAGATTTCTTATTTTATAATACACGTCCTAAGACTGGCCCACTGTGTATTTTTTGTTTTGTTCTTTAACTATAATTTAAATGGAAACGTGAACATAAGATACTTGATGTCTCTAGGACCATACACATTTACAAGTATTTTATAGTCGTTTGACTTTACAGGACCATATGTATAGTCTTTACCTTCCATTTTTTCTAACAAAAATTACAGTTTACATGTTTCAACATTGTGGCTTCTTTCATTATTGTTTCGGGACCATACGCATATCAAAATATAGATTATGTTATGCATAAGTCATGCTACGATATCTTGTTCATTTATGCAGGACTTTATACATTTTTACTGTCTGTTCATTTAATTACTTCGTAACTAATGCGGGAACATACGAATGATATTCTGGTTAATGAACATGAATTTAATTTTGTCATGCGGGCCATACGCATTTTTTTCATTTATAAGCAGTGCAATAATAGATCATATATTTTAACATGATTTGTACCAAATTCTATGCGGGACCACACGCATAGCGATAGGTTTATAATCGGCTGCATAATTCTGCATATGGACAATGCTTTCACATTTTCAAATGGTTGATGATGTGGAGCCATATGAAGGATACTCTTGTTACTGATCAATGATTCCATGTTCAATATGTCAATTATTTCCTGGTGAACTAGTGGTAGTACTACATGTGTTCATTGCAAAATTTGTAATCGACTGTTATGAAATTTATAAAAAAAAAAATATAAGATGCATACAGTTATATATACTGATTCATATGCATAACACACCATATGCATAACACATCATACTTATAGCATGAATTGCTATAAGTAATGATTTTTTCATAGGTCATCACCATGCCTCCTAAGCGGAAGTAAGCCGGAGATTCAATATATCTGTCTAGATCGCAGAGAAAGAGAACGGCTCCTAATGACAGTGACGGTGTAACCAATTCGGCAAATTTTCACAGCCATGACTCTGGTGACAATACTCCGCAGGCTGATGCCTCCCCAGCTATAGACTATGACAAGTTGGCATCTGCTATTTTGAGGCAAACGTTCCAAGGGCCACCATCATCAACGGAGCCCCAACACGATCAACATGTTGCTCTTACTCCGTCAGCACAGTTGCAACCACTTCCAACAAGTCAACCTGGTGTCAGTACGTCCGGGATTTAGGCCATTTTGGATCAAGTGTTTTCAGGTGAGCCAGCAAGGTCATCCACAGATTCTGTAGAAATGGAAGAAGACATTCCATTTGGTACTCGGTATCCAAAAAAAAAAAAAAAAAAATTTGAACAATGAGTATATCGATTTGAAATCCTTACTAGACTCTAAAGAAGAGCCTCTTTCTGTTACCATTTCAACAGGGGTGATTAATTTGCATCAGAGCCAAAAGTCAAAGGTTCCCATCTCAATTGGCAGTGGATTGATGCTTTCCTCACTTTTTCGTCAATTTATTTGGAAAAAAATTCCCACTGACGCAACCAACGTTCCTAAATACTGCCATTTGATCCGAGAAATGCAGTGATGCATGATGATCAGGCATTTAGAATGTACGATGAAAATTTTAAGAAACTTAGGGAAACAGCTAATGTCCCGTGGCAAAACTCCATTCAAGAAATACGCCTCGAAGCTGCATCTACTAAATATCAATTTCAAAATCCACAACAAAATCAGCCCGGCCTTGCGTACTATAATTTGTTTCCAATTCAAAATAGGAGAACGTTAAAGCCGAAGCCATTGCCCCTTTAAACACATCTGTATGGGTGAAAATCAAATCACCCCGAATCTTTATCCCCACATATCAAACTACACTAAACCTTACTACACCGGTCATGGCAAAAGGTCTGAGTAGAGTTTTAGAGGATTATGACCAACGGAAACTGCATTGGTTTTAGTTTAGAATGTTAAGGTCTGCCAACTCAAATTTTTTCCTGGAATCACAAGAGTACGTCTGAATATCCATCAGTCAAAGACGACTTTATAGATCAAGGTTTACGAAACAGTAGGATTGCTGGTCCATTTACATCTCCCCCTTTTGAATTTATTGTTTCATCCTCCTTGGGAGATGTATCAAAATCTGAAGCTGGAAATTTTTAAGTAATATATGATTTGTCTTTCCCAAAACAATTTTGTGAATAGTCAAATCCCCCCAAGAATTATCAGTTCAATATAATTTAATTGACATTGGTACAGCCCTGTTAAGGCAATTCGGTAAGGACTCCGTTATGGCCAAAACAGATATTCAGTATGCATTCCGCATTGTTCCTATACACACAAAACATTCAAGCTTCTATGTTTTTCCTGGCAAGGTCTTTACTATTATGATAAATGTGTACCCATGAGCGCTTGCAGTTCTTCTCAAATTATTGAATCTCTTTGCATGAGTCTACAGTGGTATATGTGCACAAAAGGCATGTCTCACAGAAACATCTGACCCTGTATTAATATTTTAAAACCCTTTCAAACATATTTAATATGCTTCGTTTTGACAGGACATATATATCAATAACCATCCAAATCTATTAAAATTTCTAAATCTTTCATTTTGATCATGTTTCTTTTTTCAATTGAACACATTGCCTATTCGGCTTGAACTCCTGGTATGTTCTATCCCCTGCCATTAGCAACTGGAATGTATTCATCGTCTTCCTTGTGTTTTTTTCAACTATGTTTTTCAGGCCTACTTCCACCTCGCCTTTATGATCATTACACGTAAAGACAATTAATACCCACTTCTTTTAGGGACGATAATGTCAGGGTTCCGCCGATGTCATATGTAATGCCGCACGACATTATGTCCTTAAAACCTTCAAAATTATGAGCATCTCCATTTAAATTTCCCCCGGTCCATTGCCCAGGAAAGCTATTTATTGCGTTAAATTCGGGTGTTCCTAAAACGCGGAACGGAAAATATAATATTAATAGCTAAAAAGGGTACATGTATAGATTGAGAAAAACCTATTTAATTTGTATCATTTTTCTCATACTAACGAATAGTTATTAGCACAAGGTTGTTTTAATTGATACCAATACCATTGCATTCAATTTGCTTTAGTTGTGTAACAAACGAACCTAGAACTGTCCTATTGGGACTAATACCCCCGCAAGGCTAATTTCAAATGGGACAAATAATTGAATTGTATAATAAAGGTTTGCGACACATAAATAAAAAAAAATTCTAGAATTGTTAAAAAACTCAATTACACATGTAGTTAACAAAGAAAAATTAAAATCAAAATTTTCAAAACTTCACTGTAAATACATATGTATAACAGTATTACATTTACAAATTTATGTATCTGGTGATATTTTTTTATTTCATTGTTTTAAAGAAAAACCAACAAAGTGACAATAACCCCTCCCTCCCTTTGCAGTAAATGAAAATAGCCAAGCAATGCTCTTCTGTTGATAACACTTTGAATATCTTTCTAATCAGAGTCTTGACAGATGCAATTAGTTGTTTCAAATTTTCCTCACTTTCTCCTATGGTACAATGCAACTCACTATCAGAAAATTGATCCCATAGGACTATGATTTTCTTTGATGAGCTTGTTAAATTGGATAAAATCCCAAAACATTATCATAATTAGCATACTATGTAAAAATATGAAAAAAAGAAAATTTAATATTACAATTTTAAAATTGCCTAAACACTACAATCATATCAGTAATTTTGAATTTCATTTAAATTAATGCCCTATAGTGTCACTTCATCAATTTACTTGACTAATGAATTTAAACAGCTTCTAATAATAGCTAACTTCTTTATTAATAATGATATTATTTATTTCATTATAATGATAGAAACTTTTGGTTTACATGAAGCAGTATTAAAATAACCCCAAAACCACCGCCCATTTAACAGATTATCAATTTTCCCTAAACCCATGCTCCATCTAAACCATGGCTCAGAAAATGGCCCCCTTGGGACAACTGAATTCAGCCACACTTGTCTTTGATGTTCTTATTAGCTCCTAAGAATTTATCAATGACAAACATTTTGCATTGTCAGTTGATAGAATACTTATAAAAAATAAATTAAGTTAAGAAATAAAGACAAAAAACCTCCATCTGGATGTATTAATATAAATATATTTTAGAGTGTTTACTATTAATTAATTAATAACCGAAAGTCTGTAAGGATTACCTCCCTTACTTTTCAACATCAGTGTATAATATATAGAATAAGGAAAATGAAAACTGTCATAAAATCGTTAAATCTTGTCTGATCTTAAAATTAAAAAAAATTGCAGGTGCACATCTTCAGATGGTGTTCAACATATGTACAAATTTTCAGACTGTTCCATGCAGTAGTAAAAAATTCTATAGGGGGGACAAAGTTGCGTCTACGGACAGACAGACGGACCAACAATAAGGAATTATGAGTTAAAATTTTATGAGCTAAAAGTTTAGTTTATAATTAAGTGCTAAATGTAGCAGTTCCAACAGTTGATATTAAGCAGTTAAAATATAAGTCCATCATTCATGAGCTTGAAGATGTCCAAATTTAATGAGCTTTTTAATCGTCATAAAATCATTGATTATTTTTACAACTACTAAGTAATTTCTCTTTTATTTCTTAGGAAAACCAATTGCAATTCATAGCTTGTTGAAACTAACAGGACTGAAATATACAAAATCCAGTTCTAACCAGTTTATTGATTGTTCCAAAACTTTCAGCAACCTCGAAAAAACCATAAAGGGTCTACATATGCTTAGCCTGTTGCCCAATCCTTTTAAATCATCAATGAAATGTGTAAATTATAAAATTCACGGTCTGCGTGAAATAATCATGTCAGACTCAAATTACCATATATGACAATTTGGCTATTTATCTATCATACTGATGTACATAAAAAATAATTTAGTTACTTTTACTTTGACTTTACGATCAAAATATTCATTATTTGTTAAAAGAAAGATGTAAAAATATAAAAAATAAAATGTTTTCTTTGATGAGCTATGCGAGTTGTGAAGATAGTGATCATTGCAATGTCGTTTCATATCCCACATGAATCACTAAAGAAGGCATTTTAAATAATATTATTAAAAAATTCAGCTTGCAATTAAATGACACTTGTAAATATCCATTTGACTTACCCAGAGAATACTTATTTTCAGCTGAAAATACCGAATGAATAATTTAACTGCTTAGCTTAGCCTAAATAATTATATATAATTAGATAATTATAATAATGAATAAAATAGATAAATAAATAAACAAATTTCTGTAAAATAAACATAAATTAAGGTGATATGGGACACCTCCATTGTGACGGACTTCCTATCGAAACAAACAAAAAAATGCAAGTATAAATTGTTGCCTTCTTACACTTGTCATCAACAGCGTAGCACAATGGGTTAGAGTGCAGATACTGATTCTTTAAGTCGTAAGTTCAATTTACAATAATGACCTCTCCAAAAAGCTTTCTTTTATCAAATGTTGTAAAATAAGAAAAATTCTTGACTGGTGAAAGCATAACTCAACTTTTTACTAGGAGTTCTATAGACAAATACAAATCTAACTCTTTATTTTGAACAATATATCCTCACATCTAATGAACACTTTTAGATACATTAACTCTTTATTTCTGGATTACCCTTTTCCCTCTAACTTATGGACACTTTTAGCTCCTAATCTTAAATCTAATAGATACAGACAATAACTCTTTATTTGTGGACTATTCTTTTCTCCCTAACTTACAGACACTTTAAGCTCCTAATCTTAAATCTAATAGATACAGACAACAACTCTTTATTTGTGGACTATTCTTTTCCTCCCAAGTTATGGACACTTTTAGCTCCTAATCTTAAGTCTAATAGATACAGACAATAACTCTTTATTTGTGGACTATTCTTTTCCCCCTAACTTATGGACACTTTTAGCTCCTAATCTTAAATCTAATAGATACAGACAATAACTCTTTATTTGTGGACTATTTGTTTCCTCCCAAGTTATAGACACTTTTAGCTCCTAATCTTAAATCTAATAGATACAGACAATAACTCTTTATTTGTGGACTATTTGTTTCCTCCCAAGTTATAGACACTTTTAGCTCCTAATCTTAAATCTAATAGATACAGACAATAACTCTTTATTTGTGGACCATTCTTTTCCCCCTAACTTATGGACACTTTAAGCTCCTAATCTTAAGTCTAATAGATACAGACAATAACTCTTTATTTGTGGACTATTCTTTCCCTCCCAAGTTATGGACACTTTTAGCTCCTAATCTTTAGTCTAATAGATACAGACAATAACTCTTTATTTGTGGACTATTCTTTTCCCCCTAACTTATGGACATTTTTAGCTCCTAATCTTAAATCTAATAGATACAGACAATAACTCTTTATTTGTGGACTATTCTTTTCCCCCTAACTTATGGACACTTTTAGCTCCTAATCTCAAGTCTAATAGATACAGACAATAACTCTTTATTTGTGGACTATTCTTTTCCTCCCAAGTTATGGACACATTTAGCTCCTAATCTTCAATCTAATAGATACAGACAATAACTCTTCATTTGTGGACTATTCTTTTCCTCCCAACTTATGGACACTTTTAGCTCCTAATCTTAAGTCTAATAGATACAGACAATAACTCTTTATTTGTGGACTATTTTTTCCACCTAACTTATGGACACTTTTAACTCCTAATCTTTAATCTAATAGATACAGATAATTACTCTACTGTGGTTTCATCAATATTCATGGGTATCAATTTTCGTGAAAAAAGTGAAAATTAGTTTCAAGGATACGTAAATTCAAGGCCAATGACCCTATGAATACAAAATGTTAATAGAAATTGCACTTCAATGAACATTAAATTCATGGATCAACTTAATAACGAAATCCACGAAAATTGGTATTCAACGAACATTGATGAAACCAGAGTATTTTTGTGGACTACCCTTTCTCTCCTAACCTGTGGAAACTTTTAGCTCCTAACCTAAGCTCTTTTCTATGTGGATTATTCTTTTCCTCTAGAATTATGACACAATAAAATTTTGAAACAAATAAATGGCCCCAATAAACCCAATTTTCTGGTCTACTTTTAAACTTTAAAAACACATTTTAATTTCTTCGAAAAATTTCCTGGAGTGCTTATAAATGACAATGCCATATGCAGAATGCCAACTTTCCCTTAATATATCAGGTATTGTACCAAAAGCACAGAACGCGTCAAACCCATTAAAATAAATTTTCCTTTCCTTTCTGCAGACAATGTCATGTCTTAAAACGTGGCTATTTCATTAAGAGAAACAATGAATCGTAAGTAAAGCAAATGTCTTTATTTAACCAATTTATTTGAAGAGGTAATTCTTTTATCTCTACAATAGCAAAAAATAAATCAAAGGCCGGAACGGCCACAAAGGCGTCGAGCTGACATTTTCTTTAATATAGAATATTAATAATTTGAATTTCTGTACTAATACTGTAGTCGTATATCAAATAATATTAGAATAAAAAAGTAAATGAATTATGTTTTGTGCTGCTTTAAAAACAAAAATCAGTATATTTCCTTATAAAATAGGTAGTGCTGCGTTTATAATACAATAACTCATCATGGTTACAAAAATCGAAGAAATTTCAAAGTTCAAAAATAAACTATTTTCTTTCTGCTTTAAACAGTCTTTGAACAATTTTCATAGGTTCATAATTTGAATACATTAACAGTGTGTCCCTAACTATAATTATAAAACATACTTTTATTTATTTCAATTCCCGTTTGAAACAAAGATTACCTATGGTATGTTTGTTTACAAACAAATCCACAACACGTGCTATTTAAAATGCCCAACCAAACCAACTGCATTGTCGTGTTTATTTATTGCATCCAAATCACTAGATACGTTTATCCCTTACATTTATTTTGGAGACCGTGCCCGATAACAAATAAATTTACATGGTTTTTTTTAACACAATTAAGTTGAATAAATGAAAAAAAAATCTTGTAATACGTTTAATACTTTAAGGAACTTATTTCTTATGCGCATTTAAAAGGTGGTGCAGAGCATGAATTTTGGACGATTGCCAATCTAGATGACTGCCGAGCATTAGCTCGACGCCTTATAAATGACCAATGGGGCAACAATCAACAGAGAAAACATAATTGACTTTAATCGCATAGACTTGTGTCCCATTTTTATATTCAAAAAAATTTAACTCAGTATAGATCTGGTCTAACTAAACAGGAACCAGAGAGTTAGCTTTGACAACAGAATTGTCTACAATTACTTTGTAACTGAGTTTAGCAAAAAAATGGTATAGAACACTGCAAAACAATCATTGAAAAAAGTGTAGAAGAATGCAAAACAATCATGATAAAAAAATATGTTCTAGCCTAATGTCCAACGTTTCCAGTCATATTTGCACATCTGTTTTTACTTCTTCTTGACAGAGCTGAAAAGAAAATTGTTAACTTTTTTTTTTATTGTTTCCCAACTTCTCAGGTGTATGTATCCACCATTGTTTTTGCTCAACTCAATTGCTCTTTGGCATTCTGCTCTACTTGGGCAAGTTTTCTTCGTAGTACCATCGTAGTACGTCTTAAAATATTTCTTCATTTCTTCTTCTTCTTCTTTTGTCCATGCTTTTCTTACACCTAGATGGTAATGATATTTGAAATGCAATTGATTTTTTTTTTGTACGATAACATTCACTGATAATGTACATCATTTCAGTTTGCATGAATCTTTTTTCACAAAAATAAAATTGAATTCAACAATCTGCAACATGGCACTTGCACAAAAAAATACTTATTTGACATAAATTGCAAAATAAATTTAAGCTTATTTAGTATTTACTTTATGACCAATGGTATTCCCCCCCCCCCCCCCCCCAACAAAAAAAAAATTCATCAGACCCCAACAGGTTTCAGAGAAGAAACTGAAAATGTTCAAATATTAATAAATGCACAATGACTAATGAAAACAGATAGCAATAGGTCATCTGAGAGACTGAGGTGACCAAAAATAATGATGCATGGGATAATCCTGGGGTACCTGCCTGATACAATTGATTCATCTCAACATAAGCAAGAAAAATAAAGATAAGGAGTGAGGAGCTGGACTATTTTCAATAGATATTCTATTAATGAAATTGAGGGTTATGATTGACCAACCATCCCCTCCATGCATCATGGCAGACGACAAGAAAATGAACAGTAAAGTATAAGAAGTAAGGTGATTAAATATAATGTTGTGGAATAGAAAATTCAAATGAAAAATGAATATTGTAGTATTGATTTTGGGGTATTTATTTCAGCTCTATGACTGCAGTGTCTGAGATATCACAAATAATAACAAGAGATGTTATGCCCCCTCCCTTGAAAACCTCTGCGAAGAAAATGAACGAAAACTGCAAACAATTGCAATTTTTCTACATCCAAGGGGCATAACTCTGTCAAAATTGCTCGATCAAAACCAAAATCTTAAGTTGATCTAAGTATCAGTATGTTAAATCTGTAAAACAAATTTCATTTCTGTAAGAGCAACCTCTGTGAAGAAAATGAACGGAAACTGCAAATAATTGTAATTTTTCTACGTCCAGGAGATAACTCTGTCGGAAATTTCTCGATCGAACCCAGAATCAAACTTGACCTACCCGGTATATATTCAAGATAAATTTGTACACCAAATTTCATTTCAATACGTGAAACCTCTGCAAAGAAAATGAATTGTTAACTGTTGGTGGACCGACTGACGGAGAGACAGACGGACAGCAGCAAAGCAATATGCCCTCCCTTCTTTAAAGGGGCATAAAAAAGTGAAATAAATATAAAATTCAGGAAATTAATAACTTACATATTAAATAGGTATATTAAACATCAATTAACAATGGATTTCATTTCCAATTTCGAAGTTGTCCCCCCAAATTTTGGCAATGAAAATAAGTCATGTGATAAGTTATAGGTCACATGGTAAGGTACATGGCGGGTGTGTTTTTTCTCAGGGAGTAAATACAACAAGTAGTGTGATATAGAGAAAGTATTCTTAGGGAATTTTGTTGTGATATCCAATGCCGCATTCATCTCGTGGTTCCAAAACCAAGCGGAAAAGGAAAAACAGAAACCTGTCGAAAAACAATCGGTGTATAGTCTATGAAAGCCCAAACAAAGAGGACCTAACCAAGATGGCCACGAGTGAGATGTGCATTAGAATTACAATGTCTACACATAACCTTGCTATTGAAAGTGGTCGGCACACAAATGTTTCAAAAGAAAATCGTCTTTGTAAACTTTGTTGTTCAGATATTAAAGATGAGTTCCATTTTGTCTTAAAGTGTCCTCTATATAAAGAATTAAAATTGAAATATATTAAGAAATATTATTGGGAAAAACCCTTCATTTATAAATTTATACAATTATTAACTGTCCAAAATTATAAAGAATTCTGCAATCTGGGAAAATATCTCCAATTAGCTTTTACTAATCACAACAATATTCTATAATTTGTTTTCTGCTATACTACTGCATGTGTCTTTATTATAAAGTGGACCCCGCTTAAAATAATAGTTATTTTGTCAGGAAAAATTATTATATTAACCAGACTATAATAATAACCGAACCCAGCTAAATTCAATGTGCATAAGCTATGTGCCTATATTCACGACATCTATTATTACTATCTATTTCTAGACGATGTAATCATAATGTCCACAATGATTGACGATTTCTTCTAAAACTTTACTTTTAATACTTCAAAATACTCTAATGGGTAAAGTTAACTATTACAAGCTGGGAAAATTGCAAGATTCCCCAATATGCTTCCAATGGGTTGACATGCTTTCATTTTGTGTTCTTCCTGTACTTCCGGTTTTGACTAAATCTAATAAGGCATTCATGAGACAATTTGTTTTTAATAACTTCTTTCAACAAAAATCAAATAAACCACAAAGCTATGCAGAACTATCTTATTTACTTTGATTTTATTTAACCCATTCCTCCTTTAAAATAAAGGCATATTTAAAAAAGACTCTGTTACTGCTTAACTGCAGTACAAATCGTCAAATGGAACATCATTTACCATATGCTAAGCGGTGTAAAATATCCCATTTGTTAAAAATTATTTTACAAAAACAAGAGGCATTCACTTATTCAAGCTGTACAGAACTTCAATATACAGCGATGCCACTTGACAGGTGCATAGGTAAAGTACCCAAGCCACGTGCAGTGGGCCGTGACTAATCTTGTCTGGCCAGCACTGTCTGTAAATTTCGAAGTGATTTGGGAAGTCAGTTTATACAAGCTACTACATGTATTAGGGGCTAGCTCATGAAAAAGGTGTGAAACTTAATTGAGGTGTGATCTTTCTATTATATTAAGCAGGGTGCACTATTTAAGCTATTATATTTACATCCACCAAGTATTATTCCCTCTATTTCTTACGGAGACATATAGTTGATTCATAGCTCTATAGAAACAGCCAGACTGAAATCTACACGCCCCGTTTATCGATTGGTCGAAATCTACAGCGGCTGAAACTGACTAGAAAGTGACAGGACTGAAATTGACACGCCGAGTTTATCGATTGGTCGAGACCTACAACTACCTAAGAAAAATCACGGACTGCACGAAATAACCATGATGATGACAGACTCAAAGTCTCACAGGAGACGATTTGGCTGTTTCTTTTAGCTAACGTACTTATGTACGTTAACAGTAATTTAGTGAATTTTACTTACTTTTTACGCTCAATTTATTAATTAGTTAAAAGAAAGATGTTAATATAAACAATAAAATGCTTTCTTTGGTGATTCATTCGGGTTATGAAGGTAGCGATCATTGCAGAAAAAATTTACATAACCCGCGTTAGCGGGTTATGTATTTTTTCTGCAATGTCGCTACCTTCATATCCCGAATGAATCACCAAAGAAAGCATTTTATTGTTTAAATAACAACCGATGTAAAATACAATGATTTATTAAGAAATGGTTTTGTGTTTCGAAAAACTATTATATTAACCGAACTATAATATTAAACTGGTACATGTATTATATTAAGCAGGGTCCTCTGTATACCCAACATTGTACCATACCATATGTATGTATATTTACTCATGTTGTGCATAATGCCATAAGATGTATATCTTGAGCAAATAAAGAATAGAATAATCAAGTAAACAAGCCTAGTCCAATCTGTTTAATTCCTTCATACTATATGAAGTTCCACCCATTTGAAGGACAGGATCAGACTGTTACAGGGTATACAAAATCATTGATAATGCATCAATCATTACAATAGAAAATCCAAGCTATCAACACTAATCAAGATGTGTCATATTAAATGGTCACTCTTTGTTTTAAAAATATCAAAAAGCATTGTAGATGTTCTATTGTATGGAAAGGGGCTATTTTCATGTTTAGTGATATTATCCTTTAGTTGATTATGGCTTAGCAACTTCTGAGCAGATCCAAGTTAATGATATTTTAATGTACATGCACAATGACAAATGACATCTGGGTGACTTAGTGACCTTAAATTTTTCTTTTATAGATGTATTATATGACTTACTTTTCTTAGGTTTCCTTCTTGATACTAATACATCCTCTTCCATGTCATCTAGAGCTAGACTTGTATCTGTTTTTTTTTTTAGAAAATAAAATAATATAAGAAAATGTTTAAACCTGCAAAATAATATCTCCTAAGATTTTTGGTCAACATAACACAAGTACAATAGAGAGAGAAAGAGACTCACTATGAAAACAGTAGGTTCATCTATTTCATTGTAATTCATTCTTATCCCTTTAAGTAGTGACGAAATTTCTAGAAAGTTGCCATCTTAAAGCTGAACACCGCTCGTAAATAGGCACTGTTCGCCATATTTCTCTTTAACCACTGCTGTCCCTACAACCCTTGTATAAGGGGCAGACCTCTAAACAGTTCAACGTATTTCGCTGTAGAGGTCTCACCCCTGTGGACGACACTGGACATACATCTTGCCTCGCCATGTTACTAAGTCGCGATGAAATTATCAAATTTTACGCACCTTTTTCTAAAAATGAATGAGCATGTACCACTATTAACAAATGATGATTTATTTGTTTTACCTGATGGAGTTTACGAGCAAAGTCAGTTTTGTCTTCCTCGCTAATGGGGGCTCTGTCATTTAAATGTCGAGGATCATAGAAGGCATTTTTTACTTCCTCAATTGGCGCATTCCTATCACTGAAATACAATTGACATAAACATGTCATTCAACTGTTAATGATAAGATTGCTTCGATCTATATTAATTATTTTTATAAAATGATTATATATGTTGTCAATATGTTAAATCCTTTCAGTTAATTAATTTCATTGTCAATCAATAGAACATTACAAATCAAAAATTGAGGTTTATATTTGTTAAGTAAAAATAATTGTACTGTCTATTAAAATTACAATTTTTTAATGTAAAATCTGATATAACATATTTTGTTTTGGTACATGCATTTCAATTTTCAAGGTTTCTATGATTAAATACTGTATTGATTATACCTGTAGCTTGCCTTGTGGATCTTTAGTTTGCTTATTTCTACTGGCTGATCATGTGCCCTCGGCCTTTTTTTCCATTGGCATGGACCATCTGTGACGGATTTCTGCTCATAACTTTCCAGTTCATACAAACTTGCACCAATATGTCTGCAAGCTCCATCTGCCCTAAAATAAGTATATAAAACTGATATAAAATACTTAATCCCAAAATTTACAAAACTGTATTGTCTGGGCAGATAATTACAGGCACATAGCATAAGTGGGGGGGGGGGGGGTGTCTTAAATTACTGTGGAATCATCATTGTTTGTGGGGGACCAATGTTCGTGGATTTCGTGGGTCACCCTTGCCCACGAATTTACATTCCCACGAACCCATACACAATCATTTGTTTCAAATTTATTAGATTTAATAAAAATGATTCCACATTACCTTAATTATTAAAAAGATGGATTACCAAGGAGATGCCCCCCCCCCCCCCACTTCTTTGCGACCATGTGAAAAATCGAGGTAAAAATAAAGAATGAATAGTGAAATTAAAGTTATAGGTATACTACGATAACAACAACCCCCATCCCCCCACCTCACCCCCCCCCCCCCCCCCGAAACCACGGCTTAGGATTTTGAAGATTATCGGAAAGTTATTTGTTTGTTTTTCGTTCTGTTTTTTTTTTTGCTTGTCAAGATTTTTTGGATGAGTCCCCCCCCCCCCCCCCCCCCCCACTTTCAAAAACAATGCTACATGCCTGTAATAAACCACATGCATGCAATTTGGAATAAAATATATTAATGGTTTACCACTGCAGAGCTTAATAAACACCCATAGACAGTGTATATGTTTATATTTATGGTTAAAATCATTTTGAAATTTGCATGGTCAATAGCATATTGAAGTTTGATTTTTGGTTATAAAAATTAAAATTATTATTTAAATGCGCTATATATATTTTAAACAAGATAATTCATACACGAATACTCATAAATAGCTTGTACTGCAGAAAAATTGCTTTTAAAAATGGAATTTGATATCTAGCCAAAGTAGAAAATCATACGAAATGCAAATAGCTTATACATATAACTTACCCTCCGGGACATTCACAGTATGCAGCCAAAACTTCCCCAGTGGCATTTGAAATAATAAACCAAGATTCGTAGTATTTCTTAAGATCGAATGTCTTGTACCTCTGAGTAGGTTTTACTTTTGTCTTGAAAACAAACGTTTGTCCATTACGTACACATTCTAAATGTTCTACGTGCCCGTCATAGTACAGTCTATAATCTTCTGCGCTTTTGAAAGCTTTGAGCTTCTTCTTGTCATAATCAGCCCGGTGTAAAAGCAGATAATTGAATATATCATAAGGAGTAAAGTTTGGAATATTGGAAAGATCTGAAGTGAAGCCAGTAAGTTTGAAAGGGTTTACATCGCAGCCTGCTGTTTTATATCTCTCTTTGATGACCTTTTCTGTGTTATCGCCAGTAAAATCAGGATCTGTAGGGCATTTAAAGTTGAAAATAAATTCTGCTATTTTAACCAACTCATTCTTTTTATACCCAGCAACTGAAATTCCTTTTGTTTTGAGAAACTCGTGCAATTGTGAAACTGTTTTTTCACTGAAGGCAGCCGACATTTATGAGATTGTTTACGTGCGCTAAGCAACTTGTTGTCCGTAGTCACGTGATTCCGTGTATAAAAATAGGATTTATTGACTTCACGAAACGAAACTCGGAAATGGTCTATTAATACACTGTATTATTTTTATTGAAAAAAAAATACACAGGTTGTATGAGATCTCTTTTTTAAAAATCAATTTTCTTATAATGACCTTGCATATATCATTCTGAAAAAAAAAATCATAAAACTAATGGACATGCATTTCAACATAAAAAAAGTCATATGTTAAAGGGATATGACTAACTGTAGAACAATCTAAGATATAGATGTAATTTGTCATATGAAAGGTAATAAAAAATCACTACACTCGTTTCACAAACTTCATGTTATTTAAACAATGAACATGTTGCAGAAGGCCTAACAGTACTTGTATAAAGTTTCATATAATGAAAATAATGACTCTGCATATATCATTCTGAGAAAAATAAAAAACTAATAGACATGCTGTTCAACAAAACTAAAGTGATATATTACAGGGATAGAATATACTATACAGCTATTTAGATGAAAAAGGTAAAGAATTCAATGGACTAGTTTTCAAACATTTAAATAAATGGAAAAAATCTTATATAGTTTAAGTCCTTTTTCAACTTGGATTAATATTCTAATAATATTAATGTATTTAATGGCTAAAAATGAATATTTCTTAGACATTTTTTTATGTTCATGAACAAGACCTATAAATTTGTTATATACTGCTTTTGATATTACTTTATATTTATTATGTCTTTTGTCCGTTGTTACTGAGTATTTTTGTTTGTACATGTATACAAAGGAGTATATTTTAAAAATCTTTTATAAAATAGTAATGCTACTTTTCAATTAAAGATAACTGTTTCTAAAAATGTTATATGAATATGTTATATATAAATATAAAAACATATGTAAGATGGGTAAGAAAAAATACAAAACAGGTGCACCTAATAAAATGTTTTGCTGCTATTCATTATGTAAACACCTACTGTTAAAACAATTAATCCACTGACATCCAGTAACATTTAAAGAGCCGACCCAAACCATTTTTATGCAACATATTAATTTGAATGTTATAAATGATGTGTTTAGAACAGTCTTCTGTGGTTGGTTACATAAATCCTCAAAAGATGGTGTGAGTTGGTTAAAAGGCAGAAAAAGGTTCCATCCTAATCCTCATGTATTCCATTCAAGAAACATCCATTAATGTTTTAGTCTGGAAACTAAAATAGAATAAACATAAAGTGTTAAGAGAATCAATTTTTGCAACAATTGCATTCATTAAACGTATAGTCAATGCAATTTTTTTAAGAATGTGCTTCAAAGTGATACTGAAAATGTAATCTTATCTTATATTGTACATATATCATCATTTTGCTACTAATTTTAAACACAGTTCACAGTTTCTTTATCTTTTTATTATATATACAATGCCAAAAGACAGTTGCATGTTCTTTCAGTTACTTTAAAAGCGATAAAACAAATTTTAGTCTTACAAAACATTGCAAATTTGTAAAATGATTTTTAATTTACAAATGAAATACATGTATGTACTACATGTATTATACTGGTAGGTCACATGTGATATACTTTTTAAAGCAAAACTGAGTATACATGTAACTTAAATGTATACAAAAAAAATGAGGAAACCCAAGTCAATCAAGTCTGCACACACATTAAAAATGTAATGCATCAAAATAGTTCAAACAGATTCCCCAGGAATCCCCAGGAACCAACTGCCTTTGTTACCAACTAGTGTTACTTCAGAGACATTTAGTTTTCCAATGGACAGAACGATATCAAATAAGGCAAATATTTCGAACAAAGATTAAAGTCAGAAACACATATGTAACAGATGAATGTCTGTATGAGTTGCAACTATACTATCAACGTTCTATGTACACCATAATAAGATTGAGTCAATAATATGTAAACTAATCTGAAAAACCTATTTCCAGCAGAAGAAATTCATTGGATTCCTGTAAATCCCATTCTCTCAGAGAGGGTTAAAGACACTTTGTTAGGTTTATAATATTTTTGAACTCCTGGCATTCCTTTTGGAAGTTCCCACCACTCAAATAATCAGTGTTGTAACAAGATGCCCATATGAACCTTTCCCTTATACAATTAACTTTTGCACACGACATTGTAGCTATTTAGATGACTTTGCTTGGCTTTCATTCAGCTATAACCAAATATATCTAAATAAAGAGGAATGAGCATATGAAAATATATGGCTGGACCAGGAATTGAACCCGGGACCCATGCATCTCCATATAGCCCCAACTACTACATTCCTCCCTCCTTAAATAGTCTTTGACCCCAAAGACACAACACAAGTTCACCTTGTCAGGACTTACTTTATTCATATTGCCAGAACAAGAAAGGCCACGGCACCATCTTTAGTAGGAAAGGAGGAATGAGCATATGAAAACATATGGCTGGACCGGGAATCGAACCCGGGACCCCTGCATTTCTAGTCAGGAGTTCTACCACTGAGCTATCGGGGTTCGATTCCCAGTCCAGCCATATATTTTCATATGCTCATTTCTCCTTTCCTACTAGACATCAAAACAAAAGGGTGTGTCAATCCGGATTAAACTTTTTTTGTGCATAAGCAATATCTGAGACATGGATCAAAACATTACCAAGATTACAGCCATGACAATTCATTTTGTGAGATATGGGATGACTTATCACTATAAAATGTGTAATGGCTTTTAATGGGATTCTCTCTCTCTCTCTCTCTTTCTCAGCAATATTGTTAATGTTCTGTGGTATTATTGAAAAAAAAAATCATATTTATGGACAGTCATATAAACACTCTCATCGTTAATATATACCGGTAATTAAGACATAAATTTAAAAGGGACATGTACATGTACCAAAAACTATACCTATTATAAACGTGTCGAGGAAATTCTGTATGCTATTATAAAAGCATGATTGGCACAAACATAAAGAACATGTAAAAATATTCTAGGAAAAATGTAAAATAATTTTTAACCTCTGTCAGTTAGTTACCAACAATGTGTAGAAACTGACTATAATACACCTGCATGCACATTTTATACCAAAACATGTCTTTCAAGTCACATTTCACAACGACCATTAATTATTTACATTTTGGTAAAACGGGTAGTAGAATTAATGCATTGTAGGCTTTAAAAAGGGTATTTATCTAGTTTAACAATGTAAGTAAGTATGTTCTTACCGACACAAGACTACTCCCTAGCACGTTTTGGATTGTTGACAAAATCGAGGACTGCTGTTCAGACAGTTTCATGCTGAACAATATTTAACGAGATAAGGCTAATCACCCAAAACTTCGAATTCACATTAATAAACAATTGTTCTGCAACTTTAAATAATTTAAAAAGCTTGCCGTTCAAAGTAACATAAACTTTTACTTACTTTTTCGATCTTAACTCCTCTCTCGATTTGCAAGTGTCTCGAACTGGTCTCGTTAAAATCCCGTGAATGACGTAGTTTGGCGTTCTCGGGTTTTTTCGGTTTTTGCTTAATATAAAAGTCAGAAAAGTTCCGATTATGCAAATAAGGCTGTGAGGTGTGGAATGGAAAGACATTAGACAATCGATCGTTCGGGCTCTTCGTTTATAGAAACTAACATAGAATATAAATTTTGAGTTTGCTGCAATATATCAGGGATGATTGTTGTTTGCATGTATTATTTTGTGCCAGACGTTATAAGTCACCTGTAAATCCATTTGCAGTGAGGGACCCTTTATGATCCAGTCTCCGGTCCAAACGGTTTGGGATGACTGTTAAATATAAAACCAGGGAAGGCGTAAATATAAATTAAACTTGTTGTTTTATTGGCGTCTCTGATCAGAGTGCTTACAAGCAATAGTCACCAGTTACAATAAAATATCAATATTTAATTTGTATGCTCAATGGCATTTACAAACTTAAATGAACCTAACTTTCCTTAACCTGGTGACTCATAGAGTGATCAAACAAATATAAAACACTCACTCTATATCTATACCTCAGATTTATAATATTTGATACAAAAAATGATTGTACAACCCAATAATATTAATACTAAAATATCTCTCGAGAAAATTCGAATTAAACTCTAACTCACATATACACATTACTGAAAACATTTAATATTAAAAACAAGTTCCTCAATTTACTTTAACATTCTGTTCACTGTCTCTTCTAATTAATACGCACAACAATGGAAAAAAATCTATCTAAACATTTACCTGCATTTTGTCACAAATAAATTGTAAAATCTCCAAACACAGGAGAGTGCACACAGTATAATTGTAAAATTAATTTCCGGTGAGCAAATGGGTTTAATGTAAATTTAGAAGGAACTGTAAGGGTACATGTAGTTTCAGTTTGTTTATCTGTAACAGAAAAATTTTCCAAAGTAGCTTCCAAATAAAAAGAGGGAAATTTTGAAGCTGAAATGTCCAAAATTGAGGGGATGGTTATTGTACAATATGATGGGCATAATGACAGTGGAACAAGAGTAATCGTAACACAATCCCCCCCCCCCCCCCGATGTCACCTCCAGTGCAATTAGTGACCCTTTGTGTGACCTTGAACGATATAACATATAAACTGCTACCAGAAGTATAACTAAAACAATGACACCTACAATTGTACTAGCATGACTCCATGAGAAATCAGTTATCAGTTGAGAAATTTCATTAGAAGGGGTTGTGGTGACAAGTTTATTGTATATAAATGATGGAACTTCCTCTGATGCAGCGTGTTGTACATCTTGTAAAATAAGCAATGAAGTTGAAATTTTCCTAACCTTAATGCACAACAAAATACAAAGTACTACACAAATTCCAGCTACCCCGAGTGAAACCAATGTCATGATATCCGATGTGCTTGGCCAAGATTGTGGAATTAGAATTTGATCATCAATTAAAGGTTCAGCTAAAGTTCGAAATATTTTTCTATCACTCTTTACAGCACTTGCTATTTTCCTCAAACTGAGATGTGCTTTCTGATCATTTGCTAACAATTGTGATATAGAATGGTTGTAAAATTTGAAGTCTGGAATTGACATGTTGACTGGATTGGGAAAGAATGAATTTCCAAAAATATGACCTAATTTAGATTCGTCAAAGAATTCTTGTAATAATGCCAAATTAACTGGATGAATGACTGAAAAATTATCTGCTGATTGATAACAATCTACTAAACGTGGGGCATAATATAATGGTTCTGTGGATAACGAACATCGACAAGGAATCTGTATGACACAAAAAGCACAGCCTTTCAATACTTTCTTCTCAGGACAATCTAGAATAACAGTAGGGGTGTTGTATAACAGAACTTGCGTAGCTGTAAGCTCAATGATATCAGAGCTTAACAATGTAGGTATGTACCTAAAATTACAAAGTTCCTTAACTTGTTTGATATTGTTTGCCTATAAACCCATAGTGCAGTCTGGAATAGTAATAGGATTCAAGGGCACATTAAAATTACAAATCCTTACGGAACCTTATACACAATTAGAAAGATCCTCCTTACTCAAAGAGACAAAATAATCATGATGACTGGTTATAGCAAAATAACTGGAAAGAGATAAAAATTGTCGTGTCTACTTTTGGGGAATAATCTTTATTTGTAAAACTCGCTTGCAGCGAAGGACCCTTTGTGATCCAGTCTCCGGTCCAAACGGTTTGGGAATACTGTTAAATATAAAACCAGGGAAGGCGTAAATAAAAATTAAACTTGTTGTTTTATTGGCGTCTCTGATCAGAGTGCTTACAAGCAATTGTCACCAGTTACAATAAAATATCAATATTTAATTTGTATGCTCAATGGCATTTACAAACTTAAATGAACCTAACTTTCCTTAACCTGGCGACTCTTAGAGTAATCAAACAAATATAAAACACTCACTCTATATCTATACCTCAGATTTATAATATTTGATACAAAAAATGATTGTACAACCCAATAATATTAATACTAAAATATCAGTCGAGAAAATTCGAATTAAACTCTAACTCACATATACACATTACTGAAAACATTTAACATTAAAAACAAGTTCCTCAATTTACTTTAACATTCTGTTCACCAACTCTTCTAATACGCACAACAATGGAAAAAATCTATCTAAACATTTACCTGCATTTTGTCACAAATAAATTGTAAAATCTCCAAACACAGGAGAGTGCACACAGTATAATTGTTAAATCTGAAAGTCTACGATCAAAATAAAATACTCCGGGTCAAAGTTAAGTAATAAGAAAATTAACTGAATTAAATAAGAAATTAATTCTAATCATTATAACTGAGATATAACCAACTTTCAAATAGTTTTGTCCTTCAATTTTGGTGTAAGACTGCATAAATTAACTTGTCAACCCTGAAAGCTCAAATGCTATGAATTTATAATAACACTTTTCCGAAAAGCTAAAATAATAAAAGTAAATCAAAAAACTATTAATCAAAAAAGTAGTCATATTGCAGATATAATTTGAAAAATAATATATGTGAGAAAGGACAGTATTTTAAAATAAACGGGTTCCAAATCCCAATTGAGAGGGGTCCTATGATTGTACCTGTCCGAAAATTGGTTGCTTACATGTACAAGTCATGCTCGAATGAAAGTGATTAAAGAATAAAAGTAAACAATTACAGAAATGGAATTGTAATTCAGTGTTATTGGCTGTATGCAAGAAACAGTACAACATCTGTTCAGTGCTGTTTACTCTTTGTATTGACACGTCTTGATTTCGCTCCTATTTGTGATCAACGTGTACTAAAATAATATAGGGGGAAATTGCTCTTAAATGGCACTCGCTTGGTCTGAATATGCTCTACTGACGTAGATCCGTGACCTATCTGTCGTGGCTGTAATCCAAAGTAGAAGGAATATTTTAAAATAACTGATACAAGTTTATTGGAAGAAGCGTTGCATGGAAGTTTATATAAACCAACAGTCACCAGTTACAAAAGTTTTTTATAGTTACGTATAATAATTCTAAAATCTGGTGACCGTAATGGAAATGTAAATGTAAACAATCGTAATAAAATAACATCTCGATTAACAGTTTACAAAATTAAAATAATAAATGCTAAAGAAACACATTTCAAATCTATCTATACCAAAATAAAATGATCAACGATAAACAATTGAGAAAATTCGAACTTGGTACAGCATTGTATAGATAACGTTAAAAAAAACCCTTAGCGATTACTAATATCTTGAAAGATAAAATCCTAAATAGCATATTCATAAGAAGGTGACCTAATTCATTTTTCAAAATGTAATGAACACTTACAATTTACTCGAAACAGATTTCCCATACTTGTTTCCCGAAATAATAACTTTTATTTACCTACTTTACTAAAGAGTCGTTGAGCTAAACAAATGGCGCTAAATTTAAATCATGATTTGCCACGCATCAAATACAATAAACAAAAATATTTTAAACCAAACTTAATCTACAACTACTAAATACCAAACTACTTTTACTAAACATGCCTTAACAAAACTATAGATAAACCCGACGGTTTTCCATTTAAATTAAGACCCTTAGCAAAAGTAAGCAATGACTTATTTCATGCAGAACAAAGCTCAAATTTAGAAACTTGATTATTAAAATTAAACTTATTTATGCAAACATACTCATAAAACGTATTAGACTAAAACTTATTTATGCATTCATACTCATAAAACATAACAGTGAATAGTTAAAATATCTATTTCAATTGAAACTTTTATCAACTGGCACATAAAACGTATTAGACTAAAACTTATTTATGCATACATACTCATAAAACATAACAGTGAATAGTTAAAATATCTATTTCAATTGAAACTTTTATCAACTAGCAATTAAAAATAAAATAAAGATAGACATACATGTAACCCAAAGAAGAAGGAATATTTTAAAATGATGGACATACCTGTAATCCAAAGTAGAAGGAATATTTTAAAATAATTGTTACAAGTTTATTGTAAGAAGCGTCGCATGGAAGTGACCGAGGGAGGCCAGATTTACAGCGACGACCCTACGCCTTTGGATTTCAGGTTACTGACCAATCAAAATTAAGTATTAAAATTACGGAAATATCAAACGTGCGAAAATTGACCATTTTAGGAATAAACCTGTCGATGACAAAACACGTGACTTTCAAAGCTAGCCCATATAATTGCCAAAGCTCAACACAGCTGTCCACCGCCGTGGGCTATCTCAAATTTAGCTCAAAAAGTAGAAAATACAATAAAATTACATAATTGATTAAGCCTATGTCGGACCAGGCCGGATACTAGTCATAACAACAAATTTAATTTTTAAATACATTTGTGGAAACACAGTACGACACAGTAGAACCCCTGTTGTCATTAAGAGGCGAATGCAAACACTGTTTATGAACGCTGAATTGACCTGCATATAGACAAGTAAACAAACTTTGCTACACATTAATATACGGACATATGATTTGAACTTTGGCATAAGTTTTTATACCGATATCCTAAGAAAGTGGTTGAACATTGATCTATAATCTTAGCACGGAGGTTAACTTGGGTAGATAATTATAGACGGATATTAGTAGTTTTTAGTAGTTTACAGTGTGATAATTTAACGTTCTCAGCATTACAGCTGTCCATAAAAGTTTTAAGGCTAGCTTCTACCATAAAGTCACGATTTCCGGAATGAGCTCGTTTATAGAAGTCAGCAATAGCTTAAGAAAAGTCCCTGTACGAGACTGTCATAGCTTTCTAAGCATTTTTGCCTCAACAATGTAACACTCCTTCATCGCAGTGTGTCGGAATCTAGTGTCCATCTGCAGTTTAAGCTGGTTATTGTCCTATTAAATACTGTCCGGGTATCCGTACGTTTCATTGCTTAGTTCTGTTCTTGTGTCAGTTTCATTGTTCAGTTTCGTTCTTGTTTTAGTTCAGTTTAGTGACGTGAACTCTGCCTCCTGTCAATAGACCAGTTATTTAATGTAGCAACGTTCTCAAAGTATCGCACTAATTCACTCCACACCTCCGTTCCTTTTCCTTTAAAAATGGGTTTGACTTGAGGTTTAATCCCGACCCTGTGTACAATCCGGCTGCTTCATTTTAACTTTAACTAACTATTGAGCACAGTACTAGCTATCAGGACTGTCCGTCGCTGTATAGACTGGTACAATGTCCACAAAACAGCACACAACTATTTATGCATAATAATTCCTTCGTTATGTTTCCCAGCACTTGATGAAGTGTAACAACAGTTTATGCGGAGAATAACGAAACGCGCATAACACAGACAACATTAATACATATATTCCATATGCCCAATACATTAGTTCTGAATACCACGCTATCTCAGGCGCCACGTACGTATCTAAAAAAGAGTTCAATCTGTATTTAACAATGTTAATTCCTCTACATTCATCATATCTTAAAAAAGAACAAGTGTATCCACATATCATAAACATGTACGAGGAAAAGAGTTCAAAGACTTTTTATACCCTTTTCATCTCTCTGATTCACTCTTATATTTTGTGAAAATAATGATGAAACCTGACAAAAAGTATGTGAACACATGCATACAAAGGTAGATCTGTACAAGGTTAAAAAGACTATTCAACTAATCATGTAGATGTGTTCACGAGCTATATAATTTTAGTCATCTTGCATAAAAGTAACAAGATCCTCTCAATTTTAAAAATTGTGTGCTGATGTTTTTTACACAAAATTTTAAAGTCACATAATGTAAAAAGGAAAACATTTGAAGATTTTAAACAGATGAATGGAGAAAAAAAAACGAGGAAAAAAAATTATATCTCATGTGCCCAGAGATAACATAAGCTTTTTTTCCCTTAGATAATCCTTTTACAGTGCCAATTTGTAGCACATGTTTTAGATTTGAAATCATTTGGTCATGAGAAATTAAAGTGGTTTAATGAAAATCTGATGCTTTGTGTGCTCCGGCTGGATAAAAAATCAACAGAAGACAATGACAAATGTTGATCAGGAAACATTTGGATTTGGTACACTTTCTCTCTCCTTAAAGTGTTCCAGGCGTTTTCGTCGCCAATCTCGCTGACGACATCGAGACTCTATCGCCAAAACAAGCTGGCTCCGCGGTTTCTGAAAATCTCCTCCAACATCTCCTCGTTTTCCGTAAGCCATGCCCTTAAATTTTCTGGGTCGCCCATCTTGATGAATAAAGGAATACTTACAGAACCCGATTTATATTACAAGAAGGCGGAGCAAATCACTTTACTTTTTTTCACTTTCACTTAAAAAAAAAATGCTTTATTCCTGTCTGTGTTATGTCTTGTATTAATGAAAATGATTAGAATGGAAAAGACACTAAGCTTGCATGTGTTAGGTCATATTAAATTAATTGTTAGATTATCAACCCCACCTGCCAATCTGGAAATGGCCAGCCCCTTGTTGAAAAAAAGTCGGGCTCGGGATAGCAAAACTTCAAAACATTTAATAGCTGCTTGACATGTGGATTATCGTTTGATTTCAGTCATGTTTGTTATCATAAGGATGCAAATGTCTTCATGCATTAACAGTTAAGTTGAAATAAAATGGAATTTGAATAATATTAATTGGGTTGTGTACTCATATAAGCATTAACAATTTAAAAAAATAGAGCAGTTGTTATTGATAGAATATGGACTGTTAATGAGAAAGCATACATCACACTACTGAATTCAAAATCCACTGATATTCCCAAAAATTGACTGACATTGTCTGACATCCACTGTACATTGACTGTACCTCACTGAACATTTCACTGACTTCCACTGTACCCCACTGTACATTTCTACTGAACAGCACTGTATCCCACTGTACGCCACTGTACAGTCCTACTGACTTCCACTGTACCCCACTGTACGCCACTGTACAGGGCACTGACCAGCACTGTACCCCACTGTACGCCACTGTACCGGCCACTGTACTATTAATTTGAGAAAAAGATCAGATTTCTATATCTTCAGTTTATTTTTTTTCTTCAATATTTATTTTTATTATGCTGTTTATAGCATTATCATTATGTATACAGATAACTTGACAGAATAATGCAACAGGTCGTTAAATTTATTTAAAACGTTTTTAATTATTTATTAATGTCTATTGTTATTATTATATCACAAAATTATGATAATTTCCCTTGCTATAAGGTGAAAGTTTTGAATTTTACATGTTGAATCTGATTATTAAAATAGTACATGTCATTATGTTTATTCTGCCAGTCATTGGAAAATCCCCCCCCCCAACCAGCAAGGTTACATAATCATTTCTTATTGATGATATATGACAAGCCCTCGTTTAAATCGGGTTGTTAATTCTCTGTGTCTCATGAGCTGTGTTTTAGCCACTAAAAAACAGTCAATTAAACACAGAATCCACAAAATATATCCATGCTTGTTTTTTGTGTACACATGTCCAAATATCATGACTGCCCGCTTGACTACACAGGTACATTTTGAAGATAGCGTGCGAGTTTCTAGCTCATTTGTTAATTGATTTCTTCTGATTAAAATATTTAAAAATACATTGCAAATGTCGGGTTTTAATTTTACAAAATAACACCTACTGCAGAATACATTATAAATTTTAAACATAATGAGTGACATATTAAGCGGTACTTAATTGTATCATTAATTTCAGCAAGAAATAAAAGGAAGGATTTAGATCAAAGAAGGTTGTAACATGTTGTAATATGCGTAGCTGTACAGTTTTCTTAAAATATGATTTACTTTTAATTGTTTTAATTACAACCCCCCCCCCCCCCACACACTTTTTTTTTCCCGAATCCACTTGATACCCCTTGGAGTACTGTGTTATGTCGAAACGATTCA
Organism: Magallana ariakensis; assembly: GCA_020458035.1. NCBI lineage: Eukaryota > Metazoa > Mollusca > Bivalvia > Ostreida > Ostreidae > Magallana > Magallana ariakensis. The sequence goes on along the minus strand of CM035811.1, from coordinate 28,426,650 downwards.
TGTTGAGCAATCGGTTAATAAAATTAATGCATTTTTTTTTAAATTTTGACCTCGATGTGTAATCACTATTAAATAGATATAATAAATCCCACTTTTGTGCAAGCATTACATGCAAGTAGTCCTACACGTAAGTCAATAATAATAATCTTTTAAAGACAGATTTTAAGTGATTATGATCCCAATGCACTCGACAACCGTAATGATTTTTTTAATCAAAAGTGAAAATTCAGATTTTTTTGTTTTAACAGTGTACTAGTATTTCACCGACGTTTACATCTGTTTATTCCTAGGCCCCAACACATATACACAGGTGGTCAGTTTTCACACCTTGACGCAGTCACCCGGGCGTGTGTATAGTCTAAGCCTTTCTGTTAGTTCCGAGTTTTTCGTTGTTCCCAGACAGACAAAAGATTTTTATCTGTAGACATACACAAAGAAGGAGACAGTACACCGTCGATATAAAAACATACTTTTAGCGTTGATTTTTAATCATTAAGAATTTTTAAGACAATCATTGAATAACGAACTTCAAATCATTTGAATCCATGGACATTATCCCGTAACTAAAAATAAATACATAATTTAATTTTTTTTTAATGCCAAGATGTAGGTTTAGCCGCTGTCAACATATATTACTACATGTTACCGGTAGTACTTTATTTAAATACTAAAATATTCGTACGTTAGCATGGTTTTAGAGAGAGAGAGAGAGAGAGAGAGAGAGAGAGAGAGAGATTTCATAGTAGATTTGAAATTATCTTGTTTGCTATGATACAATATACCAACATACTGGTTTCAGTAAATGAAGAAAAAAAACAGAAGAAAAAACGAAAGATCGTTTTAAAGGCCGAACATTTTTACCGGGTGGTAAATCTCAGGTGAGGGCGGGGCTTAATTTCTAGAGGTGTGAAAGCCTCCGGGGCTGGAAGTCTACCTGCGATCGTGAACGCTGCTAATCACTATACACAGGAAGCATATATTACACAAGATATAAATAATTAGTCAGAATTCGTCATAGTTTGAATATCTTATTGTTTTAATGACCATACGAAGCGATTTTATACGGAAAATAATAAATGACATAAATCTTTATGATTATCGGAACTTAAAATAATTATTTATAGATCTTTTGTTTTATTTATAGATCGCGTTTGTTTGTGTTGTTTCATCGTTGCCTATTCTGGCAAGACGTTCTAAAAGTGACATTCCTCTCCCTACTCCCCTACTCCGGTGAATTGTTGAGATGGATGTGTTGGTTCATGCTCCGGATGTTCTCTTCCCGCTAGGTCGGAGAAGAGACATACGGGACACGGCAGCCAGTCCTCCCCGATCAGTAATTGCAGGGTGCACTCCCTGCATGCTAGACTCTGTCTGCACTGCCCGCATACATAAAGACTAAGACGCTCCGCTTCTAATCACGCGAGGCATCTATTTAAAGGAAGGCTTTTTGCCCGGCTACGCCAACTTGGAATGATATCTGTTCCATTTGGGAGATTTAAAATAGCGTTACGGGATGGTAAAACTTCCTGGTGTACCAATACAGGATAAGATTGGTACACTCTCTCTCTCCTTAAAGTGTTCCAGGCGCTTTCGTCGCCAATCTCGCTGACGACATCGAGACTCTATCGCCAAAACAAGCTGGCTCCGCGGTTTCTGAAAATAGCCTCCAACATCTCCTCGTTTTCCCTAAGCCATGCTCTTAAATTTTCTGGGTCGCCCATCTTGATGAATTAAGGAATACTTACAGAACCCGATTTATATTACAAGAAGGCGGAGCAAATCACTTTACTTTTTTCACTTTCACTTTTTAAAAAATTCTTTATTCCTGTCTGTGTCATGTCTTGTATTAATGAAAACAAGAAACTATTGGTGCAAGCACCAAATTTATGGGCCGAGAAAAATTACCTACAGTATTTTTTTTTCACACATTCTGAAAGTTTGGTTTAAAGGGTACCAACTACCTCTATTTTTTTAGCTATATCTACACGTGTCTTTTCTATGGATAGTTGGGGATAGTAAACATGGCCGTTAAGGCTACATTTTTTTTCAGACATCACATCACATAAATGTGCAGCGGATATACGAGTCTTTAATGTCTTGACCTTTTGACGACTAAAATTCTGTAAGCGTCTTTGTCCAACCATCCTCCACTTACGTAGTAAATGTGAAGTCTGTGGGTACAAAAATACTTGAGGTAGCGAATCGGATAAATCTGCAATGAAGCACTGTTTCGGCATTTATCATTAAGTGATATCACTTGTTCGATCCGAATACGCGATATCATTATTTGAATAGGTGATGTATAATTTAATGGGAGTAAATACCGAAACGGAGCCTTTTTAATATGAGTAGATAATGTCACCTATTCAAAAAGGGTCATATCACCTATTTATAATGAATAAGTAATCTTATTTAAATAAGTGATATCACTTATTTGAATGGGAGATATCACTCTTTCGAATAGGTGTGTCACTTATTCAAACTGGTAATATCACTTACTCATTATGGATTGATGATATTACCTATCTGAACGGGTGACATTACCCATTTAAAAAGGTGATATTCATTCAAAACCCGAATAGGTGATATCACTTAACAATCGCTGAAATCACCTAGTCGAATAGCTGTTATGACTTAATGGTAATAAAGACCAAAACAGCACCTCACAGCAATGGTGATAATCTTAAAAGTGAATTCCACATCTATGATGAATTTCTGCAATCATCCTTAAGCAACGTTGTATGTAATAATTGTGAAGGTTGAAAAGGTACATGTATGCAATACAATTGTTGACTAACAGACATACAGATGTACAATCATTTTGAATACAATATTTATAGACAAAAAACATAAAAATATTAGCAAGAAAACATTTATTATAACATTTAAAAAACAATGTATTACTAAATGTATCACAAAAAAAATATCATAACTGTTTTCCTGAACAAATATTAAATTATGCAGAATAAACTGCTGAGCGTTCAAACGTATGTAAATTTAACATATATAAAAGCAAACACTGCTCTGAAAAAATAATATAAACAACAATTGCTCAGTATAAAAAATGTGACTGAAAAAATAAAAGTGAAGAAACCCTTCAATTGTTTTGAATGGAGAAGTAATTGCCAAAATTTTCTGTAAATATGACTAGATTATTGAATTTTTAAAAGTGATGTTGAATTAAGATAACATCTCTAGAAAACGAGGCAATTCAGCACAGAATATCAAAGCAGAACATTTATAAAAAAAACTTTTAAGGAAAACTACTGGTACAGGATCTATTGTGCAAAATAAAAAATAATTTGAACTTGTGATGAATGATAAATGACTGTCTGATTCATCTGTAAAACTTGTAAATTTTAGTACTGTGGTAGCATTTTAAAGAGTATCATTCTTCAGAGGATGTTATAAAGCAATAGCAAAGAACAGTCACTACTTGTGTAGGAAACCTTAAGATATGGACATGATATAAAAATGATCATCATAACACTGCTCTGATTAACAAATATTAAGAAAATAACATGAACAGCAGCTGAATATCCAAAATGAAGTTTACAATACACAAAAGAAGAACATTTACTAGCATTTTAAATCAATATGTGTTTTGATAGGCCAATGTAATCTTATATAATACAATAGTACTCTGAATAATACTGATAGACATAAGACTTCAGTAAACTGAAAGTTCGACTGTTTTCATCATTAAATTTTTATCGTATAATACAAATTTGAATAAATGACAAAGAATATGATCTATTATGCAAACTGATGAAAAAAGGTTTTAAAGGTTACAAAATAACAGAAATATTGTGATTCTGTTGCAAATCCCATAGTAACATTTTAAACCACAGTATTGACTACTTGTCTTGGATTAAAATAAAGTATTTCTATCCATGCCGAGACTGAATAAGCATGTTGAGGTTTTTTTTATGCATCAGTGTTTATGTTGTAAACACTGTTGGATGCACTAATGCATCCAGAAAATGATATGGGCAAGCTTTCAATCAGGAACATCAAGGTTTCATTTTTGTCTGTTGTTGGTACATTTTTGTTCATGGCACTTTCGATGGCACCTTTAAACATGGCTATCTTCCTATCTTTCTGACCCTCCGATTCATAAAGAAACAAAGCTCTGATGTTCTTTTCAGTGGCACTTTCCTGCCCGCCACAAACTGGACACTGTCATTTTATCATCTTCTTTTGGCGACATCCTGGGAGAGAAAAAAATGAATGTTACTGTTTCTAAACATCTTTAAGTAAACTAGGGAACAGAGAAATACAGCAGGAAAGGTGTGTTGAGGGAATGAGTAAATCAGTGCAACACACATTTTTCATAAGCACTGTGGAAATATTTGCATGTACAATGCTTGGACCCCGGTAAATTACGGGGGAAAAAAATTAAATACACAATTTTTCAATGTCTGAACTCTTACCCACACCTGTGAAAAATTAAACAGTGCAAAATTAAATGAATTAAAATTAGGTAACTGTATAGAACGAAGTAGTGTTTTCTAACAGGGGTCATCAATATTTCCTGAATCTCCATAGAAATTTAAGGTCAGTGCCATTTTCACAGACAAAGTACATACATGTAGTGAGTGCACTGTTGCCCAAATATCTTGAAAGGACAGTAGATGCATGTGTGTTTGAAATTCATCAATGGAAAATTTTGGGCATAGCTGTATATATACATATATATAGCATAAAATATAACCCGTTTCCTTCACTGTAATTGACGGAAATTTATGTGACACTGACCTCAATATGGCCTGATAAATATTATAATTTGTCACCTGATTTGTAGCCTCATGTAACTTTGAGAAGACTATAGGAATCAATAAGATCACATAGTTTTAAGTTGTCAACTTAGAGCGTTGTATTTTTAATCAGTACAATGTAATTATTACATTATTTGTTACATGATTTCTATCAATAAAAGTCAAAAGAAGTTTTAAAAAAAGCACATGCTAGGGATTAAATAAACATTCGACGTAAAGTTTTTCCCTTATTAATAATTACTGACTTGGCTAAAGTAGTGAAAGAGGATTTTAGTTACTTATGTTTATTGGTTTAAGAACTCTGCTTCTTAGAGACAATTCTTGCTTTACTTTCGAGATTAACGGAAGACCCACTCGTTGCTTTGCAACGAGCTTTGCTCTAGTTATTTCTATACTATTCTGCTACACGATATGTGCATTGTATTTGATGTTTGAAGGAAAGTCATCTTGTCAATTTGAAAACAGGGATTTATGCCGCCATTTTAGCGGAAAAACAGAGAGGAGTTCCAAGTCTGGTTTCCGGGAAATTAATGTGTATTTATTGTAATGTCTTAATATGATCCCGAGTGGATATTCAGTGGATTTAACGGCATGTACATATTCACAAAGGTTTGTAGTGTACATATATGCATTTTTCCCCTGCAGAATATTTTTTACAAAATGAAAATTGACGCGAAGCAGATCCGCTTCGTGGCTGCTACAATTGGCAGTTGGGAGTATATGGGACGAATTCTTACTATGACCTGAGTGTAGCCTGGTCACGGTTAGATTATTCTTCCTAGCCTTAACTATGCTGTGTATACAGATTCTAAGAAACATTTAAAATCTTATTTAAATACTGTTTTCTCCCAGTGTCTTATATTGATCAATCACATAAAGTCCATGAGTAAGAACCTTAGCAAGTTTGCATGAACATTATTCATCACCAATGAGAATCTAGGAATATTTTTATTGAGGTCTTTTCTGCAAATACCTTGTTTTGCACAGATTTTATACACATCAGCTTCTAAGACATCAGTCAGAGTAATTGCTTTGGTACAATGTCACTTGTGGAATTGAGGAAGTCTGTATCGTTTTCAAACGCCTTCAACTCCTCACTTGTTGGATCAGAAACATTCAAGGTATTTGGAATGAACTACAAAAGAAAATTGTAAATGTACAAGTTACAGAATTACCCAACAGTATGATTCAATGTATATGGTTAAGATAAGCCTCTTGTTTCTGATTATGAGTCAAGCATTAGTTATTAGCAATCTTTGTTTCAATATCAGTGTTATGTACCATAGTTCACCATTTTTTCTATTGTTTTAACTATGGGTTATCTACACCATAACTCATGGGCTGAGCTTGGATATATATACTGGCAGATCATTTGCATACGACACACAGAAACAAAATTGTTGTAGAACAGTTTTAATATTAAAGCAACAAACTGAAACCAATTACAAATTTGAGGTTAACCTTTTAACATTAAACAAGAAACAGTTATTCACACAACAATCCACGTTGACAGCCGCATTGACCCGGTTTTAGAAACTTGAATTTTGGTTTTGAAAATAAACATTACAGTTTTGAAAAAAATGATTTGCTGAACTTGGTAAGGGATCACACTGCTGGTTTTTCTCGATTTTGACTAGCTTTTCCGGCGGCTCTTCCTTAACATTTTCTAGTTGGGGCTCTAACAAATTTGAAATGTCTTTCAACATTTCTGACGACGGGCGTTTGTATTTTCTCACACTTCCCACCGAACGATGGCCCGTCCTTTCTTGTTCGGGGACGCCTGCTTGATATACTGTTGTCGCAAGTGTGCGCTTTCCTGAATGGTTGGTATAATATCCCGGAATTCCTGCTTCTGAAAACATGGTTTTCATAAAAGAAGATAGTTTATTAAAACCGATCGGCTGCTGGCTAAACCGCAGTTCATTGTCCGGACCATTTTCCAGAGGTCGGCGGTAAAACGCTGGGCTTTCACCACAGTTGCGACAGATCTCGATGTAATCTTTGTACATGTTGTATAACTTCAAGTTCTGGAAATGGTGCACTATTTCTTTGGCTTCCACGTGGCGTTGCGCTAGCCCTCCTATAAAAATACAAGTGTATTAATTATTACCGTATTCAAAGACCCTTTAAATCTACTTCATCCCCCCTCCCCGTGAAGGACTCGAGAAGGGGGTGGGTTGAAGTGGAGTATTTAAGTTTCAGCAATATTTATGAACAGCCTACAAAAAACTAATAAAAAATAAAAATCTTACCTTTGTATGTCTTGCTTGATCTCCCTTTAAATTTAACAAAGTGTCCATGTTGATCAACTCCAAGCTCTATCTGGTCGATCTCCATCCCTCTGTTCATCGACGCCACGGAGGCCAAACAGCTTACAGTCGGACAGCTTACATTCGGACAGCTTACATGCCTCTTGTTTGATGTGTGTAATAAAGCTTATTGTACAACTATAAAGCTGCTTGAGTTAAGGTGTCATATGAAATTTTCAAAACAATATAAAATCATATGCAAATCAAATATAGGGTTTATACAGATCTGTAACTTGATTTGACCAAAACTCGTATTACAGGTATCAGTCAATTTTTTTATCAGATTGTGATGGTCTGTCTTGGTTATCTGCATGCACTTAGATGTTTTGTAGAGTTGATTCTTTAGCATTACCTTGTTAAAATTTTAAGGCATGGTATTATTGACTGTTTTCATCTTAACAACAATCACAACTTATTCATTAGTTAGTCTGGTTTGGACCACAGACAGCTGTTCTAACAAAGTATTACACCTTTCCTTTGTACAACATGTGATCAGTATAAGGTTAATGATCAAGTATTTATAGTGTTGACACCGTCGCTTGTGAAGTTATGTACCATGGTTATTCGCTGTACGTATCTAAGAGCAGCTGTAGAAGTTGTAATGTACAGCTCAGTTCTGAGAATTAAAGAAAAAAAACACGAAAGAAATATAGAAAACGGATTGAAAAGGATTTTTAAAGTGTTTTTTCTACAAATACCCATGCCCTGACCAATAGAACGGTAAACATAGTGAAAAAATAATTAGCTCTCGATAATACTTACATTCTCCGGGCCAATCCTCATAATACAGGCTCTTTTAATGGTCCATGCGTGTGTAAATCCCACAAAAACACACCCTGTTATACGATGAACATAAAGATTTTAAAGTCGTTTGATTATAAATACATAAATATCGTAAAAACAACCAAGAATCATAACAACTCGTGAGCATTCGGGCTATATCTCGCGTCGATTGCAAGTTTCCGGTTAGACGGTTTATTAGTTCGTACATAGTATTTTCTGCTCTCAATTCGCTAAGATTACCTAATTTATTGATATACAACCTAAAAAAATGCCTACCTCGTATAAATTAAAACGTATTATTATTTAATAAGTGATTTCTTTTTGTTAAAATAATCCTAAAAATTACAAAATTTGTTCTTTAATTTGATTGGTTAATGGATGTAGGATAGGATGGATAGGATATAATGCGTTTCTATTCTATCATGTATTCTCTATCCTGTATCCTATATCCTGTATCCAGCATCCTATCCTATCCTATCCAGTGTAAACTTTATGGATAGCGGCACTGTATCAGATCTGAAAATTTGACGTAAATCGGTTGAGTCGTTTCTGAGAAATCGCGTGCACAAAATCGGTAAGAAAAAAAAAATAATAATAGGGAAAAAGAAACCTAAGAAAAACAATAAGATCTTCCGTTGGAAACGGAAGACCTTAATTAATATTGACACCGTTGACAATACATTGTTTATGTGGGTATTGTAAATATTAATTTACATCGGAAATGTATACATATTTTCATTGTTGAGTAAGTTATAATTATAATTATATAAGTTATAAATATAACTAGACTGCTCGTAGCATTCCAATCCATGCCCATTATAACTTGATTTATGGGGCTGCTGAGTATAGTAACGATCTGATTTAGCTCCGTTTTCTCGTAAAGGTCCGATAAGAATAAGTAAGCACATATAAATTGAATGCACACAGGCTACACACAATTAGCACATGGTCTGTACATATTATCTTATGTGTTTATAAAATATGGAGTTATTAACTTAGAGTGGGTTCGTGTCAGTGTAGAGATTTTTTCAGGCTAACACTTTGTAGCGGTTTTACTTAATCGAAAGATGTTTCTTGACTCTCCGAAAGATTTTTTCGGCATTCCATCGCAAATGTGTGAAGATAACTTGTGGGCCTAAACATATTTTTTTCTCGTCACTGCTATTTCCTATAAGCTGGCGAACCAGTCTATGCCGTATCTATAATGCTAAACCAATATACAACAAAATCACAAGATAGATTTATCGCTTACATTCATTTTGGAGACCGTGTCCGACAACAAATAAATTTACATAGTAATTTTTATTTTTATCGGGCACGGTCTCCAAATAAACTGTAAGCGATAAACTAAAATAATGTTTAGTGAATTTTTACACCTTATCGTATTCATCCGTCATTTCTTGATTAAACAAACTTGTATACATATGCCACGAGTTGTCAATAATCAGGGAGACACAGTTGGGGTTTTTGTGCAAAATTTAGTTGAATATATGGAACAAAAATCTTGTAAATCTTGTAAACACGTTTCTATGTATATTTCTATGTTAAACTTTGAACCCCGCCTAGGGCCCCAGTTTTGGTCCGAGGGTCACGATTTTTAAAATTTAGAATATTCACTATATACACTAGCTTTTGTGTAAATATTGGCATTTCTGGTGAAGTGGTTCTTGAGAAGAAGATTTTTAAAGACACACACCCTATACTCACTGTTTCGCAATTATCTCCCGTTTTAAAAGGGTTGTGCCTTTTATTTTAACAATTTATAATCCCCTTTCCATAAGGATGCTTTGTACCAAATTTGGTTAAATTTGGCCCAGTGGTTTTAGAGAAGAAGTCGAAAATGTAAAACTTTTACAGACGGACGGACGGACAACGGGTGATCAGATACGCTCACTTGAACCTTCGGTTCAGGTGAGCTAAAAATGTTTGACTATCGTGTAGATTCATCGCATCGTGTCAGTATTGTTTGGGTTGAGTTTGAAAACTCATCATTTGGCAGCCAATGGCGTCAAAAGTATTCCAGTCTTTATACAACAAAAATTCCCCATAGCTGGACACCAATATTAAAGGTTACAAGATGTTTTAACATTCAGCATTATAAAACTTATAATGTTGTTAGGAGACAGTTTCCCCTACAGATGTCATAGCTGGACACCAATATTAAAGGTTACAAGATGTCTTAACATTCAGCATTACAAAACTTATAATGTTGTTAGGAGACAGTTTCCCCTACAGATGTCTGCAGCAAAGACTATACTTATGGCGCAAGGGTCTACCGTGAATAGTGCAGTTTTACATTTTGGAAGCAGGAAAAATGACCATATCCATTATGTTGGTTTAAGTCGTATCAAAAACTTGTCCAACCTCTTTATCAAGAAATTAAACTCCAAAAATATAAGTATTTGTTCAGATGTCCAAGAGGAAATGAACCGTATGACATCAACATCACCATTGCAACTGAGGTTACCAGATTTGAGTAAACTGAACAATAATTGTACACTCATATGTTTTCATAACTGTCGTTCTCTGAAAAAAACATATTGAAGATCTTCGTAGAGACATTTATCTGAAGCATGTGAATATTCTAGCTTTATGTGAAACTAGAGTATTTGAATCTGATCTACATCTTAACATTGAAGTACTCTCTCATTTTTTGTGCTGATCAACAACAAAGCAAACATGGAATGGCTTTGTACAGTCAGTTCAAGCATATCTTTTACAACATACACCATAGCATAGCATAGCATCGAAATCTCATACCATAGCATTGGAATCTCATACCATAGCATACAATTTCATAGAATTTCATTTGTCATAGCATACCATAGCATAGCATACAATATGATTTTAACTCGGTTTTAAATGATTTTATTTGAAAGAATAAATGTTTACATTGCAGATTAGTAGTAACTTTGGCTTCTTATCATTTTACTTCGAAATATGTGGAACTCTTCAGTGTGTAGAGGCGTTTTTGTTCATATCTCATAGCATACCATAGCATAGCATAGCATATCATATCATTAAGTTCTTCATTTCAATTTCTCATAGTATAGTATACAAATCTCAACGCATTGCATTGAAATCTCATAGCATATCATTCAAATCCCATACTATAGCATAGCATGAAATTGTAAAAGATATGCATGAAATGACTGTACTACAAACCAAATATTATTCAGAACCAATTAATTGCAACTTCAATTAGTGGTATATAACTACTTACTACAATCTTGGATGTTGCAAATATTTTTTTTTATATATTGTCCTCCAAAATCAGCTACCAATCAGAATTTTGCAAATGTCATGCAATATTTACAGTCAATCATAAATATAACTAAACCAACCATGTTAAAGCTGAACACCGCTCGTAAATAGGCACTGTCCGGCATATTTCTCTTTCATCATTGCTGTCCCTACAACCCTTATATAAGGGGCAGACCTCTAAACAGTTCAAAGTACTTCGCTGTAGAGGTCTCACCTGTGTGGACGTACATCTTGCCTCGCCGTGTTACTCGGTCGCGATGAAATTATCAAATTTTACGCATTTTTTTCAAGCCAGGAGAATACTAACATCAAATAAATTGGTATATGCATTATTTACAAACAGAATATGCACATAGAACAAGCAATAAATGCATAAAATCCAAAGACCACGAAAGGAATACTACATGTCGGCCACGAGTTTCAGGTGTACAATCGAGTGTAACGAAATCGAAGGGTTTATATACCAGGCCTCAGGATCATGAAGCAATTTCAGACTTAAGTCAAAATTTTAATAAGTTATAAAATAATTGTTTGTTGTGATATGACAATCAAAATTTGTAAGTAACAACGTTATACCAAGACACGTTTAATAGCATTTCAATTTTGTTAGTGTTTTCAGTTAGGAGACATTAAAACGGTGTACAAGTTTTGACTTAAGTCTAAGTTTGCATCATGATCCTGGGGCCAGGTATCTGTGTGACGGTGCCTATTTACGAGCGGTGTTCAGCTTTAATGGGAGACTTCAATCAAGATGCATTACAAAATTCTTCCATATTGAACCTCCTTCAGCACAATTACTCATTTCATCAAATATTTAAATCTCCGACAACTGATAATGATTCTTGTTTAGATCATATTTACATAAATTTCCCCCAAGATCGTCTTTGTCTTTTTGGAACATTGGAATCTTACTACTCTGATCATAAACCAATATTATTATCTGTGATATCAGAAACATCTTAAAACATCATAACTTTTCAATTTGTCACAAGTCTAAATTCTTCTTGCTGTGCCTGCCAATACAAAATGTATAACACCAAACAATATATTCATTCAATTTCCTTTATCTGCTGTACATTAATTTATAATAAATTAATTAACATATCACTGTTTCAGGCTACAGCTATCTCTCTGTCAGATCTAATGGAACAGAAGGGTCAAATCCCTTACACTAAGAGTGTTAAAGCCAAAGTAATTGATACAGATCCGGAACATTCCTACACAAATGACAGGAATGAGTCACGCATTTTGAAAAACTGTGTCGTTGCCGATGAGGGAAAAGCAGTTCTTTGCGTTGTATATGACCAGACTAAATTCCCAAGATTCAAGGAGGGAAGTTCAGTTATCTTGAGAAATGTGATTAAGAAGCCTGACGGGGTTGCTGTTACAGTGTACAAGCAACACCAAAGTTTCCCCCTGTGCGGAAGTTATTGTTCCAGAGGACATCATTAACCAGGCTAAAACTCTTCTGCAACCCCCACCTGCCCCGACAAAGACAGTGAGCGAAGCTTTCAACTCGCCACCCAAAGAAAATGTTTCAATAAAGGGGACAATCACCCAGGTAAGACTATAAACTTCACAAATTTAATTTGACATGTATTTAATATTTGTCAAAAAATTGTAAATGGGGTTATTTAATGAAGTTAATATATGTCTGATATGCCATCTTTCAATTTCATGTATTTTTTTATAAATCATCTCTTCCTCATTATTATAATAACTATTATCTCCTACCTTACTAATATTCTCCTATATTTTAGGAAGAAGCAACAAGACAGGTGTTTGTAAGAGAGGAAAGAGTGAATGTAAAGAACATATACATAGAAGATGCGACCAGCAAATATAAAGTTGCATTGTGGCGCAGCTTTGCTGAGAAAGACATAAGACCAGGAGATTATGTTCACATTACGGATGTTGTCATCAACACTTTTCACAATGAAGTGTCCTTTACAACAACATCAAAAACCAAAATTACTGTAAGTATTTATACTTAACTTTCTTACTTGCTTAGAGTGCCAAACTTTATATACAAAGAAAAAAGGAGTTGCATACTAGTACACAAGTATAACAAAGATAACATGAATTGACAATGTATTTCTCCAAATTCCTGATTATGCAAGTACTGGGGTAAAGAATTGAAATAATAATTGTGATATTGTGTTTTTAGAAGACGGATTGTCCCCCAGAAGTGAGAGTGAAACAGGATGTGTCTGGCTGTGTTGATGGAGATAGCATGACATTCCTATTAGAAGATGACACCATACTAACCATTCCATTGGAATTGGTCGAAGTTGCCCTACCAAATGTTGGAAAGGAAGAAATTGAAGGTCAAGTCATCAGTCGCTGTAACCCAATGCTACCTATTAGATGCACCTCAAAGGGGAGCACTGTCATAAGCATTGACTTTCTGTGAACATTAATGCAATGACTCATAAACACTGAATAATTTTTAAAGCAAAGAAACAAATCATAGAAATAATCTTCACCATCATAAATGTCTCTATATAAAGATGTTTGGTTTAATTATGACTATTTGCTTGAAAATTACTTGGAAATTTTTATCTGTATTAACTAATATGAGACCACATTCTAGATTCAATCTGAAAGCTCTATTTTGTCGATCATAAATCTCGTAGGCCGCTTGCATTATTTCCCCTACAGAAAACTGATTATCTATTGGAAAGTTATAAATACTACAAACAGTCCCCTCTTGATGACGCCGTAATATAATTGGAGCATTACTTTCATATACTTCTTTTAGACTGTGATCAACTATTCCACCTTCTTCACAAGGAGGGGATCCATTTCCTCATGGTCTGGCCTGTAATCCACCCTCTCCCACTTGAAAATGTTCATTCATCTGGTGTTGACGCGAGTCAAATCTGCGATGACATGTTCTACATGTGTATCGTTCAATTGGTTTCTAAAATAGAGATTTTGAAATTCATTTGTAACCTATCAAATAAGTTGGTTATTAATTCATAATCATAATTCGTATGTTTAAAAAGGGAGAAAATTGATGCTTACCGCATTTTGGTTTTCTGCGGACCTTTAACTGGGTCCTGGTACATTGTGGTTGTTCTGTAATAAAAGATTTATTAAAAGAAATAAAACTCGGAGAAAGAAAAAAAATTTAATACCTATCTCATATTTTTTTTAGATATTCCTGAAAAAATCATACCGCTTTTTGATTTTCTGTGGGTCTTTGACTGGGTCCTGGTACATTTTAGTTGTTCTGTAATAAAAGATTGTATGATTTAATAAAAGAAATGACACTAAGATAAACAGTTTAAAAAATTTAATACCTATCTCATATTTAATTAGATATTCCTGAAATAATCATACCGCATTTTGATTTTCTGTGGGCCTTTGACTGGGTTCTGGTACATTTTGGTTGTTCTGTAATTAAAGATCGTGTGATTCAAAACCAAATGAAACTAAGATAAACAGTTTCAAAAATTAAATAAATATCTCATATTGATTAGAATGTGTGTGAGTTTGTGTTTTCATTCTGTGTTTGATCGTTAGTCTGTTAAACTCTTTTTATTGCCTACAAAATGATTATTTGAAGAATTTTATTGTCAGTGTGTATTTTAATATCCCAGTTAGTTATTAATAATAAAATCTGATATTTTCAGAAATTATAAGTACAGTAAGAAGATTGAATGAAATATATATATTTAACGCATGTCAAAATATCATTTCAACGTAATCATAAGTAGATGTCAACGATATGACTCTCCTAAGTTACAGTGTCACTGATCAAAGTTTTCTTTTACATCCTCATATCGTCTTCTACATAAGAAGGAAAACGGATGCATATTGATGAATAATATTCCTAACTGGGGATAGAAAACTTGCATATATAAATCAAAACAATTCGAGAGATATCATCTTCATTTAATTTGGATCTAGGACAAAATGTCAGCATTCAGTGTAAGTAATGTATTACACCATTTTTAATTTCATTTGAATATTTGTAAGCTTAATAAATAATTATTAATTATATTTAGTAAATGTAGTGTTTTATCATTTGATTATTATCGATAAATAATTTGATATTAATTTGATTTAATTGATATTAATTTGATATTAATTTCGTTTTATGGATTTTTGAGATGGTTGACGGTTTGTTATTGTCATTTTTTCATTGATAATGTTTCATATATAGTTGGTGCGTATTCACATGTCAGTAATTTGATTTAAATAAAACGTGTTCTTAAGCAAGTAAAAAGAATCACTTTTTAAAAATTTTAGATCAATGACGTATGGCTTTGCTCAAGGGGTCCCGTTGTCTGCACCCCTAGAAGAGAAACTTTTCCATACGCTCGGCGGAGACTAACCTATGGTGAAGGAGAGGTTAGTACTGACCCACTCTCCTCTTAATATTTTTATGTCTCAGAACACTTTTTTTTTGAAAGTGCATGTTATAATGTCTATTAAAATCATCTTTTATAAATTTAAAAGACAGACTTTCGTTTTTTAATACAGTCGGTGACAAACCCCATCATTATTGAGTCAAGTCCCAGTGGTCAAGATTCAATTGAAGTAAGTGTTCTATAATAGTTAATTAAAGCTTACCCTTCATCTTGCTCTGTGTTCCTTTTCACACCAGTAATCTTTTCCACACCTTTCACAATTTAACAGTTTGTCCCGGTGATCTTTCAGCATATGCATACGTCGTTGAATTATAGTTTTAAAATATTTCTCGCAATGAGAACGCTTCTTACTCTTCTCACATGTTTTTACGTGGCGTTTAAAGTTATCTTTGCGATTAATTTTCTGCATATCCAATTTCATTTCAATATCTGCAACCTTTGCAGAGATAATGACTGGAAACTAAAAAGACAGACAGATCGACAGCAGCAAAGCAATACTGTATATACAGGGAAATATTCACCCCAGCTTTATTTTTGCCCCTTTTGCCCTGTTGTCAGTGGGCGAATTTAAAATTCAAACTATTCAGATATATTTCTTTTAAGACAACTGAGTTTGGGCAAATTCAAAACTGGGCGAATCCTTTTGCAAGTTCATGTACATGTATAGATGGGCAAACATAAAATGGGTGAAAAATAACCCTGTATACAATATGCCTCCCATTCTTCAAAGGGCATAAAATGTTAAAATTAATTCCGATAGTGCACAATGCTGTACATGTAGCTAATGCGAAATAAAGCACTGTATTACCTGATGGATCATGCAAAGAACTATTATCTTCTTGAGCATGTAACTATTATCTTCTTGAGCATGTTGTGCTTGTACCAGTACTTCATTACATGTACCTACAAAATAAACAAGATGTAATTATAATTGTGACAATTATAAAGTATCCCAATTGAGCAAGGCAATTAAAATGATAGGGTTAACTCATTAACATGTTGCATCACCAACCCCAAATTAAAAGTTTTTTTAAAGAGTTGTCTTTTGACCCCAAAATAAAGGGATATTGTTTTAAGTTTGGCCAAAATTTATTTTTCAATTTTATATTGTTTACAATGCTCTTCTAAAGAATAAGGAAAACTTGAGTTTCATTTGTCTAGTTATACCGCTCAGTGAAATATAGTGCTCAATTTTTTTTATTATTTAAACAAAGCTCAGGTCATGAATTGTTTCAATTTTGAATGCTGAATAGAAAATAAAGGGTATAAAACTAAAATGAACATGACAATTACCCAAGAAACTAAATGTTCATTTCTATTCAAAACATGGCGCAAACATTGTTTACATAAAAAAAGATTTTGTGAGGCTATCATTAAAAATATCTGTTTTCCCTGACCTGACCCTAAATTTTGAAGTTTGGTAGGAAGGTAGGTATGTAAGTAATTTTTTTCTGCCAGAGCAGAATTGAAAATACATTATAAATTAAAATTAAATTGTGTTTTACAAATTTAATATCAAATTTACAATTTAATAAAATGTCTAAAAGTATATTAAAACAATAATATTTGATAAAGGTTGTGTAATAAATGTTAATATTCGTGAAGTCATATTCAATGATTCTACAATATCAAGTTAACACAAAATCACTTCCTGCATTCTTATACACTTTCAGAGAATATATCTTTTCTTTGACAAGGAAATAGGTGTCTACACAAAGATATATTAACCTTAAATTTTAAAAATTGGGTCAGTCGCGTTAGGGGAAACAAAAGTATTTCTTATTTTGGCCTGAGCTCTATATCTTGCTAATGACTCAACATCTGTGATCTCCCATGGAAATTCTGGCTGACCATTGTAAAATGCAATGCAAACATTAAAAATGGAGCAATAAAAATTTACAAAAATTGTGACCTTGCTCGTAATTAATTAAACATTAAAAATCACAGTGCTACAAAATATCAACATTTTGAACAACTACTCAAGATCATGTTTCATCAAATTTTGTATTTAGACAACTCTGCTGATTCTACTACATGTATATTGAAAGCTGTTAATAGCAAAGGAATTTACCTCTAACAGTAACTTCATCTGCTTCTGATATACATGTATCTGGCAAACTGTTAAAAAATTCATCATCACTGGCTTCTACATGCGCAGCAAGCTTAAAAAAATCTCCTAAAATGAATTAAATCAGTATCAATGCTAATGACGAATCAATATCAATGCTAATGATGAATCAATGATCAGTATTAGTGCTAATACACTGTATATAAGGTGCGCATATGCACAAATTAATGTTATAAGGTGATAAAACCGACGAACCATAAAACCATTTTCTGACATGGATAGTTTACAAATATAGGTATGTAATTAATAGAAATATACAAAAATGAACTGAAAGGATGAGCATATTTATCTGAAGTCTTCACAAGCAAGTAAAAGAAATTCACAAATCTTCCAAATCATAATCCGCGGCAGTGGTGATGCATCTCTAACTTCATTTTTTTCAAATAGGATTTTGTTTTAAATATCCCAATATTTATTTTTTTTGCCTTGAGCGCTCATCTAGAAAGTGTGTGGGGGTGGGGGTGTCAATACCCCATAATGTAAATTTCAGAAAATGTTGGCAGGGGTGGGGGCAGAACTCCAACTGAATCAAAAATCCTTTTTGTCACTTTTGTGTGACAGGAAGAGAGACCTCTGGTTTGCAATCATGTCACATATACATGTTTTAGTTATAATATTTTGGAATTCTTTAAAGATACAATGTCATTTATTTGATAAAAATCATATATTTATGCATACATGTATTAACATGTGACGTGTGAACCTAAAAGTACATGTAATCAATTTTGTTCAGTTTTTTACTTGAGTAACAGAAAGGCATAAACCAGCGTTTTGTTCAGAGCACTGTGTACATTGTATATTTAAACCAAACCAAAAGAGATGGTGTGACGTCAAAACAATTTGTTTTTGTTTTTTAAACAAAAGAGTTCTACATAATGTCAACCTCCAGAAAATACGATTTCTCTAACTTTAACATTTACAACAATTAATAAAATCCATTGAACAACACATATCTATACCATTTAATTGTAACTTTGAGAAGTGCATACATGTTTGGGAGGCAACTGTGTCGCTAGTCTGTAAGTCAAGTGAATTATGTCCTAAGGTCTTTTAAAGAAATAAAAAACTGTCAACACTTGCAGTACTCTGATGATTTCTATGGCGACCGACTGCATTGAATAACGTATTTCATAACTTCTAAACGTGAGAACAAATATTTATTATTTAAAGCAATATGAGCTGTATTTTTAAGAATTTTATTTTGCTGCAAAACCTGCTAGTATGATTAGTCTGCATGTAACTTAAACTTTTATGAAAAATAAAATTAAAAAAAATTAATTTTAATCAGAGGAAAGATTTCTCTTCTAAGGAATATATAGCAGATCAATTTTTGTACAGGACGACAATAATTCAATTTTGCTCCAATTAAGACTTCTTAGCGGCCTTTTCCACAAATTACGGCTAACAGAAATTTAAAAACCATGATATTTTTTGTCATTTTAGTAGAAAATAGCATTTTCGTAAAAAAAAAATTTCATCATGAAAAATGCAGCTCATATTGCTTTAACATCTTTGACTTAAAACTTTAAACTTATATTCAACAATTGACCACTACAGTGATAGCTCACTTCCAAGTGTATTTTAATTTACATAACAATTGATGATCTTCATCCATAAATTACCTATGGCTATCTGTGTCCAGGGTTGTATGCACTTAAGCCGAGGTTTTTAACCGGTCAGTTTACCTTAGGTAAGTTCAGGTGGGGGTGGAGCCTATATTGAAAGAGGTGTGAAACCCCGAGGGAAACACGCTCGCTTGTGTATACATGTCTATATACACGGAGTATTAAAGTGCTCTCAAAAGAGTTTTTCCGTTTATTTAAAAAGAATATCGTATTTATATATACTTATAAAACAAATTGTTCTTCGTTGAAATGAATATAAACGCATGAAAAACCGCGTGCGACATGTGCAAAATCTTTCGTTTGATTGACCAAGTTTCTGTCGTGATTAACTGAGAATATATCCTGATGTTTTGTGAAATATACAATCACCCCACCGTACTCAAATACTAATGCAGCTTTGCAACCAATGCTTGTAAATCTTTTCCGATCAGCTGCTAAATTAAAGTGCACAATAATTCTACCAGCTGCGCATGGACCAGAGCTGTCTGTACTTGTTTCTCTTCCGGTTTCAGCTCGTGAAATTCCTCAAAGAAATGTGATAACTAACCATATATATCGTGAACGCAATATTTGATTTCATTTAATTATTTACTCTCAATTAATATTCACAAACATCTTTATTGATAAACGACGTCTTTCATGGATACATGATCGGCACCACATGATTTTGACAGACTATAGGTGATCAGCGCATTTAGTGTGGTACATAACCAAGTACGAGTAAATTTTTAATTCATATCTTTTAATATTTCTTTTGTTTAAAGTGCTAAAAGATAGCGATTTATCGTCACGGTATGCAACCAAATCAAAAGAAAAAAGTTAATTGCACCGTCGTCGCGAGCGCTGGGCATGGTATACACAGGACGAGTAAACAAATGCCAATCATTTTCTAACGCCTCGATTTAGTTGATTAACAAGGGTTACTTTGAAGGCGGTACTTATTTTCTCGGTCTTAAAGGGGTGATTGAATTAACACGCAGACTGGCCGAATAAACACACAGATTGCAAAGTGAAACACATTAGGAAGAACGTTAACAAATAAGAAGTCACCAACAATTGATTTTCGACACATATAAATTTTCGATTTTTGTTCGCCAATTTTTAAAATTCAGCTCGAGCACTGGGGGGGGGGGGGGGGGGGGGGGGGGTGGGCGGAGCAGCACAGAGATGACTTTGTTTTTAAACTTCCTAGAACGCTTCGAAAATTATTGATTTTTTTTACTATGTAAACCCTGCTAAAATTTCGTACAACTCTTAAGAAAACTTATTTTACTTTCTACACTATTTAATTTTTGTGTTGGTCGAATATTAATTCTTACACCAGTATATATACATATATCCATGTGCATATATGACTCGTTGGCCAGGCAAAGTTTGAATATTGTCTTAAAAGTGTTAAAGTCTGTAAAAAGTCTAAGCAATAATTAACGGAAATGATCATGAGTAACTACAGTCGATTCATCGTCGGACCCCACGGGTTTTCCATCCGTTACATTGCTTGAAATCAGTGAAACGGATAGAAAACCCGTGGGTTCCGACGATGCAGTATATTAATCTTAAGTTAAACACATATCAATTTTACATATGCCGGTAAATATCTCGGAGTTTCATTATATTTAATCTTTCATTTATACAATCGGCCTTGCATATTTAGAATCGAATTGATAGATTACTTTTATTCAATTAATGAGAGGTTTTTATAAGATTTTTCGCCCTAACGTTTAAATCAACGCTAAATCAACTGAATAAGGGAGATAAATTCATCTTTCATCTACAACCAATATAAATGAAAATAAAATAAACAAATAGTTTTGTGTTCGTACAAAATATCAATAAACATACACGTGTGATAAGGTACATGTAGATGTCCCCTCGCGCGCGATCTTCTCGGCCATGTGCGAGCGTGCGAGGGATGATCATTATTTAAAGGGGTAATCTTTGTGGTTTTTTGTTGTTGATCTAAAACATTATTAGTACAGTTCTTAGAACATTTTATACTTACAAACCCACCATTGATTTATGTCTGATGATGTTTTGGATTAGGAATAATATCGGATGTTATAATTTTCAGAATGACTTCTTAATTTACATTTTAAATAAAACATTAAAACAGTTCCTGTATTTGCGGCTATATAAACTCAAAACAAGTACATGAAAGACGCGAATCTGGTGTATTAGATAACCGCTGACCGCTTGGTAGTGCACCCGCGGCCGATCTCCTCGGCCGCGGGCGAGGAATAGGTTACGTAAAGTTACAACACATACAGCTCAGAATCCAGGAAGATTTGAAATGTTTGCAGTATAATAATGACTAAAATCTACCAAATAGAAGTTATTGGTTTTTTTTACTTAACACCCACAATTGATCTATGCCTGATATTACTTCCGATTGAGAATGACATTTCTTTTATTAATTAACAGAAAGTTT
The DNA here is from genome assembly GCA_020458035.1 of Magallana ariakensis. Lineage (NCBI taxonomy): Eukaryota > Metazoa > Mollusca > Bivalvia > Ostreida > Ostreidae > Magallana > Magallana ariakensis. The sequence goes on along the minus strand of CM035811.1, from coordinate 28,404,956 downwards.
TTTTAATTGACACTCTATCATTTAATTCAATTTGAGAAGAATAAACGTCTATGTGTGATCAAAATTAAAACAATTCTTGTTTTCGGCTAAATGAACTCATAAATTGAGAGACGTGACTCCGGTGTATTAGATAACCGCTGACCGCTAGGTAGTCCAGCCGCGACCATGGCGACCGACTTTCTCGGCCGCAAGCGAGGGATAGCTTACGTAATGGTTGACACACACAGCTCTGATTCCAGATATATTTTAAATGCACGCAGCATGATAACTAAAATGTATCACATAGATTTATTTTTTTCCGGTAGTTTGTGTGATTTACTAGAAAAGAAAAAGAATGTTTATATTTTCTGTTTCTCGTTTTTTAGGATTGTGCAGAATTTACAAAGATGACTTAAACTCCTCACATAAAAGCATGTATCCTAAAAAAAAATATTTTTTTCTTATGAATTAAAGCCTCCTTTTTAAACAGGCATACTGTCTGTCGTAACTTAATGTCAGTTGTACGCACAATGACTTTCGTTAACTTGCCAAATAAACACAGGTACATGTTAACATGTAAAGCTTTTAACACTCATACTACACAACTCACCAACAAAATAACATTGCAACGACATTTATAGGATCTCAACAAACAACTTTTCCAGCGACAGCTATATCAAAATCATAGCCGTTTTTTGTTATTTAGCAAAAACTTTCAAGGGCCCTTGGCCCTTAATTTAAGGGGCCAGCCCTTTTTTATTGGTGTCAAATGAAAGTCCTTGACATTCTGCACAACTTTTATTCTACATGTCTTAACAAAATATTTTTTGTTTAAAAGATACAAAGGAAAATATGTCTAAATTTTCGCACTTTTTGGAACCCTGTTTTTTGACCCCTTACCTTTTTCTAAATAAAGAAAGTAATCCAAAAACAAAAACCGATGTGCAAAACATCAATGTCTCTGTTATTCAAATTCGTTGGATTCCCATTCCCTGCTATTATAGTCTCGGAGCCTTTGTCTGGAAACGAAAGGCCCTATTTTTTTTAAAAAGGGGAATAACTCGTTAACAGAAAAGGATTTTTAAAATTTATGAAATGGTTTAGATAGTGTTTTGTAAAGTCTATAAGCCCTGAAAATTTGAGCAAAAACCGTTCAGAAATGAGCAAGATATGAAGCCTCAAAGTTCGCGTCTAGGAAGAAAAAAAAGAAAAGAAAAATAAGAACTAGAGCAAAGCTCGTTGCAAAGCAACGAGTGGGTCTTCCGTTAAAGTCGAAAGAAAAGCTAGATGTTCCTGTAAGAAGCAGAGCTCTACAACCAATACCAGGAGTTTTAAAACAAAAAGATATAAAAAATCGAATAATTCTTCGTACGACTTTACAAAATCCGAATGACTTTAAGTACGAATTAACAAAAACCTTAACGATTTCAAGAACGACTTCACAAAAAAAATCCGAATGTGTTTAAGAACGACTTAACAAATATCGAATCATTCAAGGTACGAGTTAATTTAACTTTGAACATAACACTATTTTCTTAACAAAGAATGTGGAATCAAAATTTCCGGAAATATCAATTTTTAAACCTCTATATCTATGTAATGCATCGTCCGATTTTAAAAGGGATTTCAGATTTAAATTAAGCTTAATAAGTTGAACATTTTTGCTTCAATAATATATAACAAATTATTTTTCAGTAAATAGTTATTATTAAAAGACTTTGTAGCCCACCTGGCCCCTAATTTGAGGGCCCAGCCCCTTTGTCTTGATATCAAATGAAAGGTCTTGCAAATATAAACATATTTTGTTCAACAAGTATTCATGAATTGTTTACCGTTCTAAAGATATCCGAACAACTGTGTTTTAGGGGCCGACCCTTAAACTCCTTACCGGGACCACCAACAAATAAATTTTAGGTACCATATTGTTAAGAATATTATTTTGAGCAACTTTTCTTCTACAATGCTTTTCAAAATATTTCTCCTTTTCTAGATATTAATGATAAGAATTTTGGACATCTGGCCCCTTGAAACCCCTAATTACGTAACATATGACTTAGGTATGGTACCGTATAGATAAACAACTGTACAATGAACATTTTTGCTTCTATAATATATAACAAATTATTTTTCATTAAAGGGTTATTATAAAAAGACTTTAGAGCCCTCTTGGCCCCTTATTTGAGGGGCCAGCCCTTATTTCTTGATATCAAATAAAAGATAAAAGTAAATATAAACACATTTTGTTCAACAAGTGTTTAGAAATTGTTGACCGTTTTAAAGATATCTGAACAAACGTGTTTAAGGGACTGATCCTTAAACTCCTTACCGGGGCCACCAACAAAAAATTTTTGGGTACCATATTGTTAAGAACATTATTTTGAGCAACTTTTCTTCTACAATGATTTTCAAAATAATTCTCCTTTTCAAGATATTAAAGATCAAAGTTTTGGCCTTTTGGCCTCTTGAAACCCCTAATTACGTAACATGTGACTTAAGTATGGTACTCTATAGATAAACAGATGTACAATGAACATTTTTGCTTTGATAATTGATAACAAATTATTTTTCAGTAAAGAGTTATTGCAAAAAGACTTTAGAGCCCTCTTGGCCCCTTATTTGAGGGGCCAGCCCCTTTTTCTTGATATCAAACGAAAGTCCTTGTTAATCTCAACAACTTTTGCATTACATGTCTTAACAAAATATTTATACATTAAAAGCTAGGGCTGAAAATGTGAGAAAATTTCATGAAAAAAAAATGGTGACAATTTATGAGCTCGGGCGAGCTTCGGCGCCTTGCGCATTTTTCAAAATATCAAATAAATAGGATCATCTACAGATATTTATCTACTAATCCCTGAAAGTTTCACGTTTCTATCACAATTGGTTTTTGAGAAGTTACGTGGACAAAATGGTCCTTAAAAATTCACTAGATCCTCAAAATCTCAAACCGGAAGTGACGTCATCATCCAAAAACTTAATAATATCAAGTATGTTTGATGCTTAATACGTCCTGAAAATTTCATGCAAATCGGTCGAGTAGTTCACGAGAAATAGCGTTCGAAAAAAGTCAGAAAAAAGAAAAATAATAATAATAATAAACTAGAGCAAAGCTCGTTGCAAAGCAACGAGTGGGTCTTCCGTTAATGTCGAAAGTAAAGTTCAAGGTTCCTTTAAGAGGCAGAGTTCTTAAACTAATAACAAAAGTAACTTAAACAAAAAGATAAAAAAAATCGAAAATTCTTGGTACGACTTAACAAAATCCGAATAATATTAAGTACGAATTAACAAAATCCTTAACGATTTCAAGAACGACTTAACATAAAAAAATCCGAATGTGTTCAAGTACGACTCAACAATATTTCAAATTATTTTAGGTACGAGTTAATTTAACTTTGAACTTAAGACTATTTTCTTAACCTAGAATGCGGAAGCAAAATTTCCGGAAAAATCAATCTTTTAACCCCAATATCTCTGTAATGTATCGTCCGATTTTAGAACGGATTTCAGATTTAAATTAAGCTTAATAAGTGGAACATTTTTGCTTCAATAATATATAACAAATTATTTTTCAGTAAATAGTTATTTTTAAAAGACTTTGTAGCCCTCCTGGCCCCTAATTTGAGGGGCCAGCCCCTTTTTCTTGATATCAAATGAAAGGTCGTGCAAATATAAACATATTTTGTTCAACAACTGTTCACGAATTGTTAACCGTTCTAGAGATATCTGAACAACTGTGTTTTAGGGGCCGACCCTTAATCTCCTTAATGGGGCCACTAACAAAAAAGTTTTAGGTATTATATTAATAAAAACATTATTTTGAGCAACTTTTCTTCTACAATGCTTTTCAAAATATTTCTCCTTTTCTAGCTATTACTGATCAGAGTTTTTGACTTCTGGCCCCTTGAAACCCCTAATTACGTAACATATGACTTAGATATAGTACTGTATAGATAAATAACTGTACAAAGAATATTTTTGCTTCTATAATATATAACAAATTATTTTTCAGTAAAAAGTTATCATTAATAGACTTAAGAGCCCTCTTGGCCCCTAATTTAAGGGGCCAGCCCTTTTTTCTTGATATCAAATGAAAGGTCTTGCAAATATAAACATATTTTGTTCAACAAGTGTTCAGATATTGTTGACCGTTCTAGAGATATCTGAACTAATGTGTTTTAGGGGCCGACCCTTAAACTCCTTACTGGGGCCACCAACAAATTTTTTTTAGGTACCATATTGTTGAGAACATTATTTTAAGCATTTTTTCTTCTACAATGCTTTTCAAAATATTTCTCCTTTTCTAGATATTAATGATCAAAGTTTTGGACTTCTGGCTCCTTGAAACCCCTAATTACGTAACATATGATTAAGGTGTGGTATTGTATAGATAAACAGCTGTACAATAAACATATTTGCTTCTATAATTGATAACAAATTATTGTTCAGTAAAGAGTTATTGCGAAAAGACTTTAGAGCACTCTTGGCCCCTAATTTGAGGGGCCAGCCACTTTTTCTTGACATCAAAAGAAAGCCCTTGGAAATTGAAACAACTTTTGCATTACATGTTTTAACAAATTATTTACAGGTTAAAAGATATTTTACAAAACGTGTTAAAATTTTGCCAAAAATTTTGGTGCTAATTTTCGACCTCGGGCGAGCTTCGGCGCCGTGCGAATTTTCCACAATTTCAAATACAGAGGATCATCAACAGTCATCCATCTACATATTCCTGAAAGTTTCACATTTTTATTACCATTACTTTCGGAGGAGTTACGTGGACAAAATGGTCCTTAAAAATTCACAAAATCTTAAAAATCTCAAACCGGAAGTGACGTCATCAGCTTTAAATTTTATATAAGCAAGCACGTTTAATGCTCTATCAGTCCTGTAAATTTCGTGAAAATCGCCCAAATAGTTTTTGAGTTATAGCGCTCGAAAAATGTCAGAGGAAAAATAATAATATAAAACTAGACATGATCTCGTTGCGAGCAACGAGGAGGTCTTCCGTCCGATTTTAAGAAGGTGATATGACATCATCGACTTTGATTTTCGACAAGAAAAAGTGATCTGTAAAAAGGAGTGGAGTAATTATGCTTTTATAAGTTCTCTGACGTTGCTTTTTTAAAAACCTAGCATTTCTTCCAATTGAGATAGAAATGATTAAACTTATTGCTTCTGGCCCCTAAAAACCCCTAATTAGATAAGTAAATCATTATATTGTTAGGATATAAACGTATTATACCTTATTTTGCTTTTATAACCCTCACAAAATATCCCTCAGTAAACGGCTACAGATAAAAGACTTTAGGGCCCTCTGGTCCCCTATTGTGAGGGGCCAGCCCCTTTTTCTTGATATGAAATGAAAGGTCATTTAACTCTAAACACATTTTGTTCAGCAAGTGTTTAGAAATTCGTTACCGTTTTTAATGTATACGACAAAGAACGTTTTAGGGGCTGACCCCTTATCTCCTTATAGGGCTGTTTACGAAATTTTGAAGGTTGCATATTGTTAAGTACATCATTTTGAGCATCTTAATTTCTATACTGCATTTCAAAATATTTTTCTTTCTGAGATATGGGTGATCAAAAGTTAGGAATTTTGACCCCTAAAACCCCTAATTACGTAACACATGATAAAATCATTACATTGCAAGAATAAATCACTGTGAGATAAACATATTTGCTTCTATAACCATTCACAAAATATCTCTCAGTGAAGGGCTACATATAAAAAAAAACTTTAAAGCCCTCTGGACCCCTAATTGTAGGGGCCAGCCCCTTTTTCTTGATATCAAATGAAAGGTCATTTTATTCTAAACACATTTTGTTCAACAAGTTTTTAGAAAATCGTTACCGTTCTTGAGATATATGGGAAACACATTTTAGGGGCTGACCCCTTATCTCCTTATAGGGGCCGTTTAACGAAATTTTGAAGGTTGCATATTGTTTAGTACATCATTTTGAGCATCTTTCCTTCTATACTGCATTTTAATTGTTTTGCTTCCAGAGATATGGGTGATCAAAATTCTGGACTTTTGACCCCTAAAAACCCCTAATTACGTAACACATGATAAAATCATTACATTGCTTGGATAAATAACTATGAGATAAACATATTTGCTTCTATAACGTTTCACAAAATATCTCTAAGTAAAGGGCTACAGATAAAAAACTTTGGAGCCCTCTGGTCCCCTAATTTGAGGGGCCAGCCCCTTTTTCTTGATATCAAGTGAAAGGTCCTTTAATTCTAAACACATTTTGTTCAACAAGTCTTTAGAAAATCGTTACCGTTCTTGAGATATATGGGAAAAAACATTTTAGGGGCCGGCCCTTTATCTCCTTATAGGGGCCGTTTAACGAAATTTTCAAGATTGCATATTGTTAAGTACATCGTTTTGAGCATCTTTCCTTCTATACCATATTTCAAAATATTGTTTCTTTCTGAGATATGGGTGATCAAACTTTTGGATTTTTGGCCCCTAAAAACCCCTAATTACGTAACACATGATAAAATCATTACATTGCTTGGATAAATCACTGTGAGATAAACATATTTGCTTCTATAACCTTTCACAAAATATCTCTCAGTTAAGGGCTACAGATAAAAGACTTTAGAGACCTCTGGTCCCCTAATTTAAGAGGCCAGCCCCTTTTTCTTGATATCAAATGAAAGGTCCTTTAATTCTAAACACATTTTGTTCAGTAAGTGTTTAGAAATTCGTTACCGTTCTTGAGATATATGGGAAAGAACGTTTTAGGGCCGATCCCTTATCTCCTTATAGGGGCCGTTTAACGAAATTTTGAAGGTTACATATTGTTTAGTACATCATTTTGAGCATCTTTCCTTCTATACTGCATTTCAAAATATTTTTCCTTTCTTAGATATGGGTGATCAAAATTTTGGACTTTTGGCCCCTAAAAACCCCTAATTACGTAACGCATGATAAAATCATTACATTGCTTGGATAAGTCACTGTGAGATAAACATATTTGCTTGTATAACCTTTCACAAAATATCTATCAGTAAAGGGCTACAGAAAAAAAACTTAAGAGACCTCTGGTCCCCTAATTTAAGGGGCCAGCCCCTTTTTCTTGGTATTAAATCAAAGGTCTAGTAAATATAAACTTTTTTTACATTACATGTTTTAACAAAATATTTTTTAGAAAAGAAATAAAGAAAACCCGAAAAAATTACAAGGTTTTTTTAATCTCAATTTTCGGGTCCAGGCGAGCTTTAAGGCTCTTTAAGACAGACATTTATTATCGCCTTTAGACATATCTACAATCTTTCGTCTATCATCCCTGAAAATTTGAACTCAATATCTTTTACCGTTAAAGAGGAGTTCAATGGACAAGCAGACCCTTTAAAATTCACTAAATCGTCAATATCTAAGAAACGGAAATGACGTCATCAATATAAAAAATTTCCAATAAGTTTCGGATCAACATCTATCAGATCTGAAAGTTTCATTAAAATCGATCGAGCCGTTTTCGAGAACTCGCGTGCACAAAATTTGTAAGAAAAAAAAAGAAAAAAAATAATAATAATATGGAAAAAGAAACAAAGCAAAAACAATAAGGTCTTCCGTTGGAAACGGAAGACCTTAATAATAATAAAAAGAAACCGTAGAATAACAAGAGGGTCTTCCGTCGGAAACGGAAGACCCTAAGAAAAGAAACAATAGAATAACAAGAGGGTCTTCCGTCGGAAACGGAAGACCCTAATAATCTTAATCTGCACATATATAAAGGTCTTCCGTTGGAAACGGAAGACCTTTATAAAAGATATCTTAAAGAGAATTTTTTTATGCCACAGCATGAAGTGGTAAAGGCATTTAATTTAGTGTTACCCTTTCTGTGATTTTATTGTGTTGTTCCTTTTTTGCCATATATTTTGGGTTTTTAAATGCAGAACCCCTACTATAAGATATGTATACTTTTACCTGCAGCTTTGTTAAATGAGTTAAACATAAAATTATGGCCATTTTGGTAATGTTATAAGTATTTCTCATCATAGAAATAAACATTAAAGCATTGTTCACCATTTGGGAAAAAAATACTGTAAAATTGGGGACAATTGAACCTATTTTCAATTGGGAACAGGGCGGATATTTGGTCCTAGAGAAGGTGCTGATAAATCCCTGGACACAGGGCGAAAAACAATCTTAAAGCAAGTCCTTAAAGGTGACGTAAAGGTGGCCTAAATGATATATAATCTTTAAGCCACCTTTAAGTCTTCTTTAAGCTGAGCTTTTAGGTCCTTAATGTCCAAACTTCTTTAAGTCACCTTTAAGCCACCTTTAAGCATCTTTAAGTGGCATTACGCTCCCTTTAAGTTGTCTTTACACAATCTTTAAGTTCCCTTTAAGTCAAGTTTGATCATTGAACAGATTTATCTTGAATACATAAATTAAATGCGAAAGGTCTTTTATAGGGATGGAAAGGGGTGATCCGAGTGATGATATATTTTCCAAGGAAGGAAGGGGTGTGTTCCAGGCGGTTTTAATTGTCGCTCCATTCAACACAGATCGCTATCATCAACACCGCTCCAATGGACACAGATTGCCATTATGAAACTCTTTATTTTTTATTTATTTATTTTTTTTCTTTTGGTTTCAAAATTATTGTAGTGGTGAGCGCAGTCTCTGTATCTTAATCTGCGCATGAAATTATATTAAAGTATGTTTGTTTCCTATTATAAATTAATCTGTGAAAGTTCTCTCTCTCTCTCTCTCTCTCTCTCTCTCTCTCAGTCCATCCGGTTATTTAACAAAAAATGAACGAATAATGCATGGTTTAATTTAATAATCGGTTTAAGATTTTTTTTTAAATTTTAATTATTTCTAGGTCTAATTCTAGTTCTGCTAGATACATGTTAAAGATGAAAAGACTCTCAACTGCCTTGGTTATATCGGGCGGAATATTACCGCTTTGTTTGTTTAGACATAGTTTTGTTCGTTTGCATACATCTAATTAAGAGTCTATTGTTTGTCCAACTTAAGAAAACCCCTGGAACTAACACAGAATATACAAGATGGGGTTTGACTGCATAATTAGAAAGATCAGAAAAGCCCTCTACCAATGTTGTAAATTTCATGTCCCTCTGAGTAGGGTTTTTGACTTTAGGACGGGACCAAATGGTTATATAGTGTTGATGCATATAATTTTTAAAATTTTTCTTTAGTTTTAGATGCACTGAATTGAAACTAACTGCATATTTAGAAAAAAACAATAATTCAATATACCAAACTTGTTAATTTCATGAATCTCAGGGTAGAGGAATTCTTACTGTGGCCAAATTGGTCTTATAGTTTTATTGTATATAATGTTTAATTTTTTTTTTTCTACTTCTGACACTGAATAGAAACTGACTGCATATTCAAGAAAGGATATAAAGCCTTTTACTAAAGTTTTGAATTTCATGATCCCCAGGGTAGGGTTTTTTAATATTCAGGTTGTGGCCAAAATAGTCAAATAGTACTAATGTTTATACTGTTTAGAAATCTTCTTTACTTCTACTGACAATGAATAGAAACTGACTGCCTATTTCGAAAGACCATAAAGCTGTCTTCTTGAATTAAATTTCATGACACCTAAGGCAGTGGTTCTGCCCCTTTTTATCCAAAAGATAGGGGGGGGGGGGTAGGGGTAGCATATTATGTTTTAGAGAATAAGTAAAACTGTATATCAAATAAAGACATCTGGGAGAGGGTTGGGTTAAGGTAGAACATGTATGTTAGCCATCATAAGTTTATTAATGAAAGCATGCATATACATGTAAAAGCTATCTTGACAGTGAACAAATTTTGGGGAAATTATTTCCTATCGTAATTGACTTGCACTTTTTCTTAGTCCAAGCATGCACTCTTATTACTCCTTGATACAAGAATTCAGGTAGGGGAGGGATGCCATTTTTAGATTTTTTTTTACTCCAGAATAAAGCTCAATTAAATGCATAAATGAAATTCTTTAGATAAGCTCGGATTCCAGACAGGTATGTGTATGGGCTCTGGTACTCAGGGGACCATTAAGGCCTCCAGGCCTCATTTTCTTGACTTCATTAATTTTAGTTTGCATTTAGTATAGTTTCAAAGAATTTTTTTAAATCTATTTTCTTTTTGATTTGCTTCTGCCTGAAAAAAAATAAGTATGATATGATATCATAGCAGACACGCAGTGTTGGCAAATGGATCCTCAGTAAGACACTATTAGTCTCTCCAAAATAAGTTTATTTTTATTTTTTTAGTTTTCCAAATCAAAGATAAGGTGGTAGTTAAAAAAGTAAAAAAATGTCACTGATCCTCTGAAGGGTTGTGTACCAATGTGTATCTTGTTTTATACAATGTTCCTGAAATATGGAATAAATTTTTAATTTTCATTTTCTGTCATATACCTAAAGCCATTTTGAATGTAATTAAAAGATAAAATATTTTAACAATCATACACATGTATTTGGACTAAAATTAAGTTTCAAACTTTGACTTAGATATTGCATAAACATGATTTAATTATTATTTACCTTTGCAGATATAGTCTTTGCAGACAATGAATTAGATGAGGAGGACCTGTCAGAAAAATTGTAAGTACAGTGAATGTGCTGCATATTAAATGTGTTCGATGATGTTTGTCATTTTCATTTAAACTCTAGGTTTTGTGGCCACCTCCCCCATATGAAATGGTCAGAGTATAAAAGTGAAAAAATGACAATAACAAACCGCCAACCATCTCAAAAATCAATAAAACGAAATACAAATTCAAAGCAGAGCAACACGGACCTCCAAGATAGAGGTAGGATCAGGTGCCATGGAGGAGTGAGCATCCTCTGCTGACCCGTCACACCCGCCGTGCGCTCTTTGTCGTAATTGGGAAAATAAAAAAACCGCAGAAGTCCGTAGACAATTAGGTAATTAATTATTGTCTAACGATTAGTTTGAAAAACGCCAGTCAGCATGCGACTCGGTGGAAGATTGTATTTGATGACAAGGTCGTATCGACCATAAAACTTACGACAATCAACTTTAAACGAGACTGTTGATAGTCCTGTTTTGTCAACTTGTTTGTCAGTAGCTTGCCTCGTCTTAGAAACTGTTCATACGAAGAGCATGCCCTTGCGTATCGAATTAACTGAGATACAAAAACACCATATGCAGGTGATGAAGGTATATTGCTACATAAGTAAGGAAAGTTGACTATAGAAAAATTGAAGTCATCGCGTTTATCATAAAGTTTTGTTGTTAGGTTACCATCAATGTCCATTTCCAGTAAAATATCCAAATTTGAAACAGATGACGCTGACTCTGTGGTATCTTTTATTTCAAGTTCTCTGGGATATATCGAGTCGACGCAAGTAAGTACTGCCAAATTTTAAGTTTTACTGTTTTTCACTTTTTAGGTCACCTGTGGCTCAAGTGACCTTTTCTTATCAAAATGTGTCCGTTGTTCGTCGTCGTTGTCATTGTAAACTTTTCACATTTTCATCTTCTCCAGAACCACTGAGCCAATTTCAACCAAACTTGGCACAACGTATCCTTGTGGGAAGGGCTTTCAAATTTGTTCAAATGAAGAGCCATGTCTTTTTTTTAAGGGTAGATAATAAAGAATAATTAAAAAATTGTTGGCATTATTTAAAAATCTTCTTCACAAAAATCAATTGAATAAATTAGCTGAAACTTTTATAGAAGCATCCTCAGGTAGTGCAGATCCAAGTTTGTTTAATTCATGATCCAAGGGGATAGGATGAGGCCACAAAGGGGGGGGGGTCAGTTTTTTTTTACATGAATATACCGAGAAAAATCTCGTTTCCAAGAAGGAAATGAAGTAAAAAAATCTTTCAAAATCTTCTCCTCAAAAACTGAAACAAAAGGGATTTCATGTTTAACATATAATATGTGCAGAAAATATTTTAAAAACTAAACTGAAATTGATTATAGTATTACATGTATGTGGACCTTATTCTTTTTGTTGCAGCTGACTGGAAAATTTAAAAACTTTTTCGGCTACAGTTTATTGACGAAACTGGAAATATTTTTATTTCTGCATTATCTTTTGTATATGGCAACCCTCGGTCACAAATAAATGCACAAGGTCAAGCCTACTAGGTCCTAATGCAACGTCCCTATTTTATGCGTACATCAATTGTTCATTTTTCACAAATATAGGATAATTACCAATCTGTCAGTAGAATAATAAATGTATGTTATCTAAGAGTGCATGCATATTCATTTGTATATTTTAAATCAAAGTGATTCAAGGTATCTACCCGATGCATGATGACATCGCCCTACACTTTCCGCCATGAAGTTAATTAGTCAATCCAAGTTCATGGATACATTGTTCTTTCCATCAAAACTAAAAATCGCGCATTCAAGAAACGAAATGGCCCATTTTATTTATTCAATTAACATTCATCAAATCAATATATATGTATACTCTAAATAAATTTTCTGTAAATATATTCACTTTTGACGTAATTATTTAATATTATTTCAATGCAAGCGTATATTTTGATACAATCTCCTACTAACCTGGATCCGTCAAAGCATGTCAACCACCTTGCTCTCATATTTGCTTTTATGGGCTTATTTATCGAAATCGAAAGTAGGTTTTTAATTAATTTCACAATTATTTCTTATCAGGTCAAATTATATTATATTTATTATCAAATTCAATTATAGTTTACGGACACAAGAATTTCACAAGTACTGAAATTAAAAAGGTGTAGGTATTTACTCTGGTGCAGAAATTTTGTAATTTATTGGCAAAATGTCTTCATTTATAAGTATTGATAATTCACTAAATTGTCAAGATATTTTGTTCTGATACAATGAAGTTGATTTGACAAGAGTGACTTATATTGATGCTCAGGTAAGCGATGTAACCCCTGGGCTTTTTGTTATTTTTGCTGTGCACTTATTTTTCTACGTCTTTTTCTATATATTACATCGATAACTTACATATCAAGTTAGGAAAGTTTAGAAAAAATCTTTTTTGAAATTAATCCAGCAACTCCAAAAATACGTCTGCATAACTAGGCCATACATGTTAACTGTGGCTCTTTCATATTTGTGGGGCTATCTTGTAGATTTTTATGTTTGTTTGAGGGGAGGGGTGTGGGATTCACTAACAGTAACTAAAATGAAACACATTTTACATGGAATTCTTGTAATTTGATATCAAATTAAAGTCTAGGGCCAACAATTTTTTGTGTTTGAGAAATTTATTCAAGTAACAATGCAGATGATTATAAAACATGTAATAGTATATATCTTGAAATTGATAGGCTTTATTCCCTTTTACAATCAGCTAAAATTGATCATGTAATTGTTTTTGTAGATCTTTTCATGAGAATACAGTTCAGACAGAGGAAGAGATCCTTGTTAAGGAAGCAACAAACATTAAACAAGAGGCCAAATGGCCTTAACGGTCACCTGAGTAGCATAACCCATACACAAACTTGTCAAGGAGTCTCATATATGCATATTTAGTTAAGTTTTATTCTGGAATAGAAAAATTTTTAATTTGTAATGACGACCACCTCCCTGCCTGAAATCTTTCAAAAAGGACTATTAAACCTATAATTTTAGCGAAAAACTTAAAAGATCATAAAAGAGTGCATGACCTGATATTGAAAAGGTGCAAGACTCTGATAGAAAATAATTTAATAATAATAACAAGGTGGCTATTATTCATGTTTTATCTAAAACAACCTCCCATCCCCCATCCCCCCGGGGCAGACAGAAACTCTCCCTATGGGCATTTAAACAAACGAAAAAAAACCCAGCTTTATCGATAAAAGCCATCATGAGTTACTCACTTCTCCTGTTCCAGTTTTTGAATATTCAACATTCGTTGAGAATCACCATCTGGCATATATACCAAAATCATTTTACCTTTATATATCAGTGATTTTAGTTAGCCAATTATTACTTTACTATTAACATAAAGAAGGAACAAGAACATATATGGTTTAGGGGTGGGAATATTAACCGTTTTCAAGATATTCAGGCACTACCTGTTTGAGAGGGGTCAGGACCACCCCAACGGCCCATGACCTACATACCATATGATGCCCCTTGACACAAGGAACAAGAATATATATAGTTTAGGGGTGGGGATCTCAACCATTTTCAAGTTATTTGTGCACTTCCTGTTTGAGGGGGTCAGGACCATCCCCGGGCCCCATGACCTACATACAATATGATGTCCCTTGACACAAGGAACAAGAATATATATGGTTTAGGGGTGGGGATATCAACCGTTTTCAAGATATTTGGGCACTACCTGTTTGAGGGGGGTCAGGACCATCCCTGGGGCCCATGACCTACATACGATATGATGCCCCTTGACACAAGGAACAAGAATATATATGGTTTAGGGGTGGGGATATCAACCGTTTTCAAGATATTTGGGCACTACCTGTTTGAGGGGGGTCAGGACCATCCCTGGGGCCCATGACCTACATACCATATGAAGCCCCTTGACACAAGGAACAAGAATATATATGGTTTAGGGGTGGGGATCTCAACCGTTTTCAAGATATTTGTGCACTTCCTGTTTGAGGGGGGTCAGGACCATCCCTGGGGCCCATGACCTACATACCATATGAAGCCCCTTGACACAAGGAACAAGAATATATATGGTTTAGGGGTGGGGATCTCAACCGTTTTCAAGATATTTGTGCACTTCCTGTTTGAGGGGGGTCAGGACCATCCCCAAGGGCCCATGACCTACATACCATATGATGCCCCTTGACACAAGGAACAAGAATATATATGGTTTAGTGGTGGGGTTCTTAACCGTTTTCAAGATATTTGGGCTCTTCCTGTTTGAGGGGGGTCAGGAACCACCCCTGATGCCCATGACCTACATACCATTTGATGGCCCTTAACACAAGGAACAAGAATATATATGGTTTAGGGGTGGGGATTTTAACCGTTTTAAAGATATTTGGGCCCATCCTGTGCCATATTGGCCCCACCCTAGTGCCTAAACACCTGTCCCAGGGGTCATAAATTTCACAATTTAGGTAGAAGACTTCATGTACATCATATCCAGGCCTTTAGTTTTTCACAAATATATATGGGAGTAGAGAAGAAGATTTTCTAAAATTTAATACATTTTTACTATATGGCCTTTTTGGCCCCACCCTTGAGCCTGAACCCCTGACCCAGGGACCATAAATTTCACAATTTTGGTAGAGGGCTTCATGGACATCATATCCATGCATTTAGTTTTAAACAAATATCTATGGGAGTAGAGAAGAAGATTTTCTAAGATTTAATACATTTTTACTATATGGCCATATTGGCCCCACCCTAGAGCCTGAACCCCTGACCCAGGGGCCATGAATTTCACAATTTTGGTAGATGGCTTCATGGACATCATAACCATGCAATCAGTTTTTCCTCACATGTGTGGGAGTAGAGAAGAAGATTTTTGAAAATTGGCTGTTTTTTGCATATTTGGCCCCACCTGTGGCACCCTGGTGGTGGTAGAGCCACCAATTTCACAATTTACATTCCTCTTACCATAAAGATGCTTCACACCAAAAATGGGAACAATTGGCCTTGTAGTTTTTAAGAAGAAGTTAAAAATGTAAATTGTTAACGCACGACGACGGACGAAAACAGATAGCAATAGGTCACCTGAGTTGAGTTTACTCAGGTGACCTAAAAAGTTACAGTGAAGATGAAGATGAATGTGAGGAGCAAATGATGAAGATGAAGCCAAACAAGAAGCCTGTAACAAGATAAAGATGGATAGATGAAGAAGTATGCGAGTTGCGTAGATATTTCAATGAGTTTCTGGATACAAAAACTACTCCTAGGGTAAATTCATAGAAAAAATGAAATAGAAAAGCAGAATAAATGGTGGACTGATACACTTTAGGGCCAATCATTTAATCATTAGGAAATATCTAACAGAACCATGCAAAGCAATAATTATATTGCCTGGACTTAGTATGTATTACTGAATGTTCTTGTACTGTTTGCAAGATGATTATTGCTTTAAACAACCTCTTCGGTCATTTTATCATTGAAAACATCTCTAACATGACCTTTTGCAAAGAAATTGTTTAACTTTAGGCTAAATTGTTAAAACTTTTGTCAGTCTGATTTTTTTTATTTGTTTACTAATTGTAAAATGATTATAGCAGATGTCAGTCTTTTTTTGGGAATTTAGTAATAAATATCTAACATGAAATTTGTAATGAAATAATTTAATTTTACCATTCACATTGCTAGAAATTGTTTTAAATTGAATATTTTGATGTGCATATTGTTTTGATCATGAAAAAGCCAATCTCACATGCACTTTGCAAAGAAGTAGTAAAACAGTGATGGCTTGATCATGTGTCGAACTGAATATTACATTATGTATACTGATATAGCTGATATCAGTCTTAATCAGCTCTCTTGTGTTAAGCTGGTGGGCAGATATTCTTTTGTGAAATACATGATCCCTATAACACAAACTGATCTAGAATTTTGTTTAAGCCCAACTCTCTCCAGGATTTAGGAGTCTTCTTTTTATTATTTGCAAATCTATTATGTTGTTTTTGTGAAATTCACACAGAATATTTTTAAACCCCGCTCCGAAAAAGTGGGTTGTATACTGATTTATCCTGGTGTGTCTGTTTCTATCTGTCCATAACAATTTTTTCGTCCTAGTTTTCTACACTACTCAACGCAGATGCTTGAAATTTAGCACACTTTGTTTAGGCATGCCATATGGTGAGATTTATTTTTTTTCCGCATCCGACATCAACTTCCTGTTTAACAGTGCATTTGTCCATTTCCTATTTTTCTTTAAGTTATTCTTATCAGAGCGGGGGTATCACTAGTGAGCAATGGCTCACGGATATCTTGTAACTCTACCATATTTTTATTATCAAAAGGATCTAGTTATAGCCAATTTAACATTATACAAAATTTTCCGGATTGAGTTTGAATTTTAGAATATTCCGGATTTCCGGATTCGGTTTTGTTATTAGGATTTTTCGCGGGGCACGAGCTGTTTATATTTTTTCCTAGTCCCTGTGCTGAATACCATTTACCATGTTAACTATGGTTATTTCTACGAGAGAAAACTTCTAAGTTGGTAAGTTTAACATGAAATTTACTTGTGTATTGTTTTTGTGCAGAAAGTTATGTATAAACGATAGGTATAAAAGTGTAAACAAAAGTGTTCAACTGTGAAGATGTATTTTTAGTATCATGTTAGAATGTTGGCACGAGTGATATATCTAAGAATGTGTATCTAAATTTAAAGATACATGTATCATAGTAGCATGTTTTTAGTATATGGTAATATCGGAAGTTAAGGTTTGTTATTTGCATGCAAAATTTTATGCACTCTATCATAGGCATACATATAATGTCATTCATTTAAAATTGTGTGATTTGCTAGTAGTACGAGTTTCATTATTTTGCTAATGTACTAGAGCATAAGTGAAAATATTGTTTACTAGAACACAGGGCTAGATCTATTAACTAGAGTGATATTTGTCATATGGTGAGTGTGATATGTTTGTTTATTCATAGTATCAAAACTTATGTATTTTTTCTATGTATTTTCCAGTTAATCATATCAAGTCACGTCACATCATGTCATAAATCAGCATACTAGCTTTTCAATGATTGAATAAAGATGTGCATTAGCAACAAGTTGCCTCTTCATTGATGGTAGTCAGTACAACATTAAAAACTTAGAAGATCTTGTCCCTAAGGAAGCTGTACTACGTCATGGAGGCTGGTGCTACAGGAGAGACAAGACCTAGAACTCATACAGAGAAAGGATTAGAATATCTCGATCGTAAGTCTAAGTATCGTCGAGGATGTGAACATAAACTGGTAACTTTGAGTGAGGGTATCGAAGAATTATTGACAACATCAACAGATGTGAATGAAGTGAAAGAACTGTACAAGAAATGGCTGAAAGTTTACGATGAACTTTTATTTACACATGAAAGTCTTCAGGACTTATTGAAACTTTCGACCGAAGGTGGAGAAAGTGATGACAAAGAATTACAGGACAGGAATTTCCGATTTCAGATTCCGCGGAACAGTGGTTCGCAAAACATTCAAAAGGAGCTCGCTATATATATTAGTGAAATAGAAACTTCTGTCAATTGAGGGGGGGGGGGGTATTTTTGTTGTAAACATCGAAGGGGAAAAACTCACAGGCTGTGAATTTTTTTTCTAAAGTTTAACCACCTTACTAGCTGCTATTTATGTGTTTAATCTTGCCTACCCAAAGAACTGGTTAAAAACCTTCACTTTAATCCAGAATGGTAAATTTGCAACATATGTTGAACATATATTTAACATATGTTCGCCATAAAAAAACGAGCACCATATGTTAAACATATGTTCATAAACATATGTTCATAATATGTTTAACATATATTAAACACATGTTTTTGATAATCATATGATTACCATATGTTTATGAACATATGTTAGACGTATGCTGAACATATGTTAATTTCGTTTTTGTGTTTACTCATTTTCTTTATCCTTTTGGATTATTTACACAACATGTATCACATGTCTTATGTGTATTTGAAAATATGCCTTTAAATATTTTTTTTAGTTCATTGTTGATACACATTGTTGAAATACCGTCTTCAACAAATTATCCTGTTTTCACAACACTGAATCTTTTAAAAATTGCATTAATTTTGCAGCTCCAGCTATCCGATGACAAAAATAGAGATAAAAATATTTGTAATTTTTATTCTTGCAAATATCATAGACAACTTTGTCATTCTCCTGTGAATGGTTCTTACTCACTGCAGCTTTAATTTTTTCTGAAAAAGAAAAAGAAAGAATGTAACACTTTTTAAGATGGTTTATAAGTTTACAATTGCCTCAGTTGCTCCATTATTAAAAAAAAGTTTGAAGAGTATCATGATCAAGTTGCAAATACAACATGAGTTAAATTTTTCATTCTGTTACTAAAGTAAATTTTGTTGAATACTTACATCATTTGTAAGTTCTGGAGAGAGAGAGAGAGAGAGAGAGAGAGAGAGAGAGAGAGAGAGAGATAAAACTGTACCTTTAATGCAATAATCCCACTTTTTGTCCAACTTCTTTTTACGATGTACTGTTTATCATTTGACAAGTCAAGTCTAAACTTCTGTCTAAAATGTTAATACAAATGCAAATACAACCATCAGACCTTTTAAAATTTTGCAAATTAAGAAGTGGAAAACCATTAATATATTTGTGTTTTTTCTACAAAGTAAGATTTTAAAATCCTACAAAAAATCATTAGAACTAAGAAAATTGTATAATTAGCATCAATCATACAATCAGAGCCATATTTAGATTTAATTACCATGCAAATGTAGTGCAGATATATTTGAGCTCAAGAAGAATATCTGGATCCTGGATCTTTCATCACTTCAGCAGACTGCATCGAAGAAATCTTACAAATCTCTGCACTACTACTACATCCATTTGCTACAAAATATAATACACTGTCAAACAGTGCCACTCAATATTTGATATATTAAAATGATTTGCATATCTTCTTATCCATTTGTATGATTATAATATACACAAAATATTAAAAATAATGTAAACAAAATCTTTTATTTAATTTTTTGACATATTTTATGTATAAAATGATGCATATGAAAAATTCATTGAATCTAATTAATTTTTCTACAATAATATTACAAGTTTAAAAAAATTACACTATAAATATTGATAAAGATTTTTTAAAATGAAAAATGAATTGAATTAATATATTTCAATGAGAAGATATAAATCATTGTACAATTTGTGAAAATAATTCATTCGGAATTTCCCTGTGGGATTGTAAAGACTTTCTTATTATTAACAGCAATAGAAGACATACTCGTTGCTTTGCAATGAGCTTTGCTCTAGTTTTGGGGGGCTACTTTCACTTTCAAAGTTATTAAATGGCTCTGATCTTAATATATCTTTCAAATCCACAATTTTATGCTTGTTTACCATTAAACTTGTTAGGTCTAAAAAAACTATAACCAGTTAACTGTTGAGTTGTAGCTTTGAGGGAAAAAATTTACAGACCTTATCTTTTCTGAGATATTCTATATACATTGTCATTCGTAAACATGGTAATTACTGTATGATTTATTCACTGTATTTTTAAAACAATTTCAACAGCCTTAGAGGTTCAACTATAGATCTTATTTTAAAAAGTTAAACAACAATGATGACCGTCGGTCGTTGACATTACATTATTTAATACCAAAGGCTACAGTATGGTTTTTCAATCCAAATTTTCTAGAAGAACACAACTTCAGCCCGTAGATTGACTCATTGCCACTATCACTACTGTAATGAAAAAACCCTGAGACTATCAAAAAACCCTGAGGAAACCCTGAGTGGCACTGAGAAGACCCTGAGGTTGGCACTGAGGGTACTGAGAGACCCTGAGTTTTGCACTGAGGGTACTGAGGAAGCCCTGAGAGAGCCTGAGGTTGGCACGAAGGGTACTGAGGAAGCCCTGAGAGACCCTGAGGGTACTGAGGGAACTCTGAGGTCACTTTTAATAGAAAAACGATATAAATTATGCGATTAAAATAAAATGATAGAAGCTAATAAAATTTAATTTTTATAATGATTATTTCGATTTTGTTGAAATTTCTTTTTAGCATCTCTGAGCTTTCATGTTACCGGAAATACCGAGAGAGGGGAAGAGGAATTTCGAGGTTTGTCTGTCTTCTGATAGACAACATCTATGTAGTTTTTGGAAATCAAGTCTTTCAACAATCTGTTGGAATTCCCATGGGTACCAATTGTGCCCCATTGTTAGCAGACCTATTTTTGTATTCTTATGAAGCAGAATTTATGCAAAAACTTGTACGTGAAAAAAATAAATCACTCGCTGTGGCTTTCAACTCAACATTTAGGTATATCGACGACGTATTATCAATTAACAATTGTTATTTCCATACTTACGTCGACTCGATATATCCCAGTGAACTTGAAATAAAAGATACCACAGTCTGCGTCATCTGTTTCATATTTGGATATTTTACTGGAAATTTGATGGTAACCTAACAACAAAACTTCATAATAAACGCGATGACTTCATTTTTTTCTATAGTCAACTTTCATTACTTATGTAGCAATATACCTTCATCACCTGCATATGGTGTTTTTGTCTCTCAGTTAATTCGATACGCAAGTGCATGCTCTTCGTATGAACAGTTTCTAAGACGAGGCAAGCTACTCACAAACAAGTTGATAAAACAGGACTATCAACAGTCTCGTTTGAAGTCATCATTTTTCGTAAGTTCTATGGTCGATACAACGACCTTGTCAGCAAATACAATCTTCCACTGGGTCGCATGCTGACTGACGTTTTTCATACTCATTGTTAGACCACAATTAATTACCTAATTGTCTAAGGACTTTTGCGGTTTTTATTTTCCCGATTACGACAAAGAGCACACGGCGGATGTGACCTGTCAGCAGAGGATGCTCATTCCTCCTAGGCACCTGATCTTACCTTCATCTTTTTGGAGGTCCGTGTTGCTCTGCTCTGAATTTGTATTTCGTTTTATGGATTTTTGAAATGGTTGACGGATTGTTATTGTCATTTTTTCATTGTATAATTTTAATTAAAGGTCCAGTTAAAGAATTCAATTGTAACGCTTAATTGTTGTCCTTTGTTTATTGACAAGAACAAAACTTCAAATGAAATGTGAAATTAAAATTAAAAAGCTACAGTGAATTCTTGAATGATCTAACACATGAATATCTTATTGTAATAAAGGCGCTTCAAATGATTATATAAGCAAATAATTTTTAACTCTTTCTCTCTTTCAAACTAAAATATCTTTATTTAAACATGAAATTCTCTCTCTCTCTCTCTCTCTCTCTCGTACGAATACTTTGTATGTGTTTAGAACTACTAGTATGCGGTGATATGACAAGTGTTTCAAATCATCCATCGAAAATCTCTCTGAAAGAGAGAGATAGAGACTTTTTTCTTTCAATCCTTTTTATTTTAGGTTTAATCTATTGTTAGTTACGGTCTTTATGACGAGGTTAATTTCACAAAGTTATAGTTTTCCGTTATTGTACTCCACATATTTTATAATCAAAATGAATTTCAAAAAGAGTTTGAAATTATCTGATACTGCAAATTCACCGAGATGCTACATCTGTTTTGAACCTTTCCACAATATAATTTATATTGATCAGCTAGGGATTCACGGATATCCAATTTTGGATTTCATGATGCGCAACATAGACTGAGAAGTTTAATCAAAATTTATACTTATATACATGCATATAAACTCCTCTAATTAATTGTGTATGCCGTTAAACGGAAACAAACCTGAAGTAGAATGATTTAGCTTTTGTTTCCTATAGTATCATCAATTTAAATAAGTGACAATAATACAATGTAACTTTGAATTAAGAAAAAATGGACACATCGTAAAATATCTTCATGTCAAGTCAAGTTCGGCTCACAACCCCCCCCCCCTCCTCCGTCATCGACCAAATAATTCGCCGCCCAAATACGTACCTTCCGACACTCACTCTCTATCTCTCTCTCCTTCTTTCTCTCATGTACAAATACTTTGTACATGTTCTAGTACTACTACATGCGGTGAAATCGTGCACTTCATTTTTTATTGATCATTCATTGTCTTGTCCATGATAAAAAAAAGTATCGTGTATGATAGACGATGTATTGTGTCCTTTATGTACAAGTTTGTCTGGGATCAAGAAAAACCTCGGAACTAACAGACATGGCCCAGGCTATACACGCGACAGAGTGACCGCGGCGAGGTGTGAATTTTGGCCACCTTTGTATATGTCTTGTCGCATCAAAATTAACAGCTTTAAACAGCGGGGAATTACATCATAAAACAAAAGAGTTTGACCCGGGTCTGCATGGAAATCAAAACATAGTAAATTTTGTTAAACATAGACACTACATCATTTATAAAGTGATCGCTAAAAATCGGTTTTTACAGCAAATATGTATAGCGATCAAAATCGGTTTATTTTATATTTTACTCACGGCTTGTAAATAAAATTCTAATTGCAATGTACGGAGAGAGAGAGAGAGAGAGAGAGAGAGAGAGAGAGAGAGAGAGAGAGAGTACATGGAGTTTGATAACCTAGCTTCCACCACTTTACTGTTTAAGTATTATAAAAGTTTACCGATCTATATGTGCACAAGAAGAATTTTAATGTATGGGAAAAGTACACATCAAACTTATGTAAGATTCATTGAACGTTTCGTTTAATCTTACAAAAAAAATATACTCAAAACACGTGAAGACGTTTATATTTGTGCTCATGACGCATGAATTACAGTACCGATCATGTGAAATGTGAAGATGCATAATATCCTACCTTTTTAAAGATAGTATTACCAAAGAAGTCGTGTTATATTAAATTCCAAAGGGAATCATGTTGAGTAATCTTTAGAATTATTTATTTCTGGCAGCGGTGGGATTACTTAAAGGATAAAGGAACAAAATGTTAAAGAAAAAAGAGACAAGAACCCATCAAAGAAATAATCGTGAACGAAGTTACACCAGAGCCGACGTCATCGACTCTATTTAGACGAGTTCCTTTTTTGGAAAGTTAAACGAAGATGTGGACTTTTGGATTGACGACTTTGACCGCATCGCCAGAACAAATTTCAGGAGTGACGGCAGGAAGTGTGTCGCAATCACGGCGTTCCTTCGTGACCAGGCAGCTGATTATTAGGAATCGTTAGACGATTATTTAAAAGATGAATATCGCTCTGTTCCGAGAAAAGAGCTACAGTCAGTACTATTCAAACCTCTTTGGATGCAGACAGGTACAGACCAAAACTGTTGACAACTTTGTCGCAACTATAACAAAGCTGTCCACACGTGCGTACATGGACATACCAAGACGTTAAAAAGAAACCCTAAAAAAGAAAAAAAAAAGATTAAGACCTGAAATTAAAAGGTATGTTCTACTTTCATACCGCCACATAAAAAGTTAATTTTAAGCAAACTTTAATTTCAAGAACTAAAAGATTAAAACCATTGTGTTTTTCAATACAGAAGTACATCAGAGCTGGAGAGTTTTCATAACCATATGCTTATGTACTCTTAGAAGCGTTATTCCTATACTCCTCCAGTCTATAAGGCTGGACGCATTTTGGCAGCAGCACTGGAATACAGTCAGACCATCAACAGACAGGCAGCCCATCATTAATAAATATGAAACAGTTTGGAAATTATCTATTTTAACATATTAATGGTCAAGATGAACAAGTGATAATTTTCATTAAAGGATCATTTAACCTTTATTTATTTTACATTTTTACAGATTGCAAAGAACTTATAACAAGAAATCTGATAGATGGACAGTTTATCCTGTTAAGGAGAAAAAGACCTATGACATTGTTAGTTCCCTTCTCAGGAAAGTACTACAGAAACGGTTGGAAGACAAGAAAGGCTTCCATGGCAGAATGGAATTGGAGGCAGGGGCTCAAAGGAGACTGTCAGACTGTAGCTTCCAAGGTTTCACGTCCAACTGCTGAGCTTGCAGAGGAAAGAAAGTCCCGATTTGCAACACAGAACATTGAATATACTTTAGCACTCAATGATAAATCATTGTACATTATTTGTAATCATTTCTTATCATTATCACTCATTCATTATCGATATAATTTCTGGTTATATAGTCATTGCAGTAAAAGAAGTTAAGTCCAGATACAAATCATACATGTTTTATTTTTACATAAACTGAAGTAAAGCATATTGATTTTTTCACAAAAAAGGAGTAAGTACATTTACAGCAGCATGTTCAAACAAATAGAATCTTTATACACTATCAAAATCAGTTTATAGTTTACCCCCAATGAAGATCTGGAATAATGCCTAGTAATTCTGCTAACTCAAGCAAGTCTAATACTAGCCAGTCTAACTCCGGAACAAAGCATTCTGTCTCAAGTAAGAGTCATTACTTTGAAGCTGTTAAGGGCGAAGGTCGTAGCAGTAAAGGTTCTCCAACATTGTTGGTTCATCTAGCCAACCTAGCCTTAAAATATCAAAGTTGTCGCAATTGAGTACTCATTTAGATGAACTTACAAGGGATGAGGAAGGCACCAGAGCGCGTTTTACAAAAGAACTTGCGACAAAGTCGTAGACATTTTCAATTTCATGGAATGCTCTTTGATCTATAAAATTTATATAAAACCATTAATTTACCCTAATTTTGATTTATGTAATTATATTTTACAGCCATTAAAGTGTTTATTGATAAAAAAAAAAAGCAGCAATTTTTTTTATTTTGGCCGCAAGTTGCAAGTTCCATTGTAAAACGCAGCCCAGGATTCAAACGTCGACTAGATGTATCATGAAAAGTCAGTGGTCCTTCACTAGGTGATATTTGCGGATATTACTCCTAAACACAATGTACCAGAGAAAATCATCACCGAGTTTAACTTCCACCAACATTGCAAAAATGGACCTTAGATTAAGGGTATATTTTTCAATTACAAAAATGTATATACTGCACAGCGAGTTTTTAATAAACTTCATAAATGATATATTACACTCATATTACATTACTCCTTACTAAAATTCTTACAGAAGTTAAGGAGAAGCTCCAAGAGTACTGTACAACAATCTACTGCAGAAGTGGTGTGAATCAGATGTGGATACTAAAAAATTCTAAAGAATTATTAGAAACTTTCGGGTCACAAAATCTTACCAAAATCAATAGCATCAAAACCTACGATTTTTCAACGCTTTATACAACCATTCTCCACGACAAATTAAAATCCAGACTTTTTAATATCATCGACAGTTGTTTCTTTAATAAAAATGGAAGTCGTAAAAATGCTTACCTTGTCATTGGAAATCTAAAAAACTATTTTGTTAAAGGCCGAGAGTGACCTAGAAAAATATACACCCCTACAGCAATTAAGCCGATATGGCAATGGGGGCAGGGCTTAGCAGTGTTATCAGTGCAGCAGCAGAATTGTTGTCTGCTGTAACACGTGCTCTGTAGCAGACGATATTTGTAAGGCAGAGAGGCAGATGAGTTATCACAATCTTCCTTTACAAAGTTTTGCATGATTTTCAGCAACTGTAACCAAACGTTTGAGTGATTCTTCAGCTGTCAGAAATATCCGTTGGTTTGAGTCCTTTTCCTGTACTTGGACATAGGTGTTAAAATCCATATTTTCATTGTTTGTCTCGACATGTATGTCTCTATGCTTTTCCAAAAATGCAGTGAGCGCGTTTTCAATTATATCTCCATTGTTCACTGGATGATTAAACTGTCTCACTAATATTTCTCTGACATTACTTAGTAATGATAATATCGAATTCTTTCTTTGGTCATCCCCCGGAATAGATAATTTGAATGACGGTGGGCGTTTTTTAGAATCAGTATCCATGTTAGTTTAAAAGGAAGAGAATACAAAGTGGTTATGAAGTATCAAAACTAATTTGAGAATTCATGGGTATGGTCCATTTTTAAAGGAGGACATGTGGGACATTATTTGTTATAATAGAACTGTATTTTTTTAAAGTATTTATTTCATTTTGACTCTACTATATAAAAAAGTTTTAGAGTTTACTTATATTCACAAAGAAACCAAAAATATTCAACAGTGATTAAAACATTCAATTCAACAGCGAAGCACCCCCCTTTAGATCAATAATGAAGCAGTCCTGTGATTTGAAACTTCGAGAAAAATCATGCTTACCCATTCTGTCCCCCTTTCTGGAGAAAACAAGGTAATGTCAGGAAAAACAAAAAACCTATAAATTTTCAAATAATCTTTAAATGTTTTATATCCATGCATATAATTCCTCCATCTTCCCATCCAAATGAAGAAAAAAGTGAAAAATGCATTAAACAGTAAACAGTTAAAAATATTTGCATTTACTGGTATTTACTAATTTATTTATACTAGTAGGTGTTAGTAAAGTTTTTCCTCTATGTCCCCCCTCCCCTATCATTGTTTGGCATCTGCACTGGCTAAAGTTGCTAATGGGTATTAAATCAGAGTAATTTGACATTTACCCGCGAAAACTTTGACAGTATCTCAAATCTGAAAATGGCAAGCAAACAGCAGGTTTTAATGCAATTGAGTGATGACCAGATAGAAAATATAAGAGGTATTTTCCATCATTTTGATTGGGATTTTGATTCAGCAGTTATTTCTGATAGTAGCTTTTTAGTGGATGTCGAAACTCAGACTGACTTACAAGATCATACAGAAGAAATAAATGACAACGATGAGGAAGTTAATCAACATTTTAGAATTCAACAGGATCCTAATAGTACAGAGTGCATATATTGTTTCTGTAGACCATGTATCACCAATGAAGTAAATAGGCAGCTGTGGTGGGAAACTGACCCTCATCCAAAACACAGAAGAAATAGAAATTTACGTAAAGAAATATACAAAAGATTTTGGACAATGATGTATCATAGAGATGTTTGGAATCATCCTAGCTATGTTCATAAAAAACGAATGGCATTAGAACAAGACCCAAGGTTCAGAAATTTAGTGTGGCATCGTAGAGACATAATGCCAGACTGTGTCATTAAATGTGTTAGAGGCTGGTTTCCCAATCCTGACAACATTCCATACATGGGCCACCTGTGGGAGTAATATGATGAAGTTCACCGTGATAATTCATGGATGCTTTTCCCCGCACTTTTCTACCAATGTGCTATGCCATTGAGGCACTGAAAGGGTTTTTAAATCAATTTGACTGTAAAGAACTAAAAAAATAATTTATAAAACTAACCATTATATTCTGCAAGTTTTTAATTTATAATTGATTTTTTCTATAAATTTGATAGTCATGCCTTAGGTTTACTAGCGCAAATATTTATTAAGGTTATCCTTTCTGTACCTATCAAATGCTAAACAGGTCAGGGTAAAACATTTACAGCAATGAAACTGACGCAGAACATGTGTGGCAAAGGACTGAAAACATTGTGCATGTAGTATCATGTGTTTAGTTTTTTAAATAATTGAGGTCTTCCGTTTCCAACGGAAGACCTTTATATTATTGTGCAGATTAAGATTATTCTTATTTTTCTTTTTTTTTTTTTTCTTCCTAGACGCGAACTTTGAGGCTTCATATCTTGCTCATTTCTGAACGGTTTTTGCTCAAATTTTCAGGGCTTATGGACTTTACAAAACACTATGTAAACCATTTCATAAATTTTAAAAATCCTATTTCGTTAACGAGTTATTCCCCTTTTTAAAAAATTTAGGGCCTTTCGTTTCCAGACAAAGGCTCCGAGACTATGATAGCAGGGAATGGGAATCCAACGAATTTGAATAACAGAGACATTGAAGTTTTGCACATCGGTTTTTGTTTTTGGATTACTTTCTTTATTTAGAAAAAGGTAGGAGGTCAAAAAACAGGGTTCCAAAAAGTGCGAAAATTTAGACATATTTTTTTTTGTATCTTTTAAACAAAAAACATTTTGTTAAGACATGTAGAATAAAAGTTGTGCAGAATGTCAAGGACTTTCATTTGACACCAATAAAAAAGGGCTGGCCCCTTAAATTAAGGGCCAAGGGACCTTGAAAGTTTTTGCTAAAAAACGGCTAGGATTTTGATATAGCTGTCGCTAGAAAAGTTGTTTGTTGGGATCCTATAAATGTCGTTACAATGTTATTTTGTTGGTGAGTTGTGTAGTATGAGTGTAAAAAGCTTTACAAGTTAACATGTACCTGTGTTTATTTGGCAAGTTAACGAAAGTCATTGTGCGTACAACTGACATTAAGTTACGACAGACAGTATGCCTGTTTAAAAAGGAGGCTTTAATTCATACGAAAAAAATATTTTTTTAGGATACATGCTTTTATGTGAGGAGTTTAAGTCATCTTCGTAAATTCTGCACAATCCTAAAAAACGAGAGACAGAAAATATAAACATTCTTTTTCTTTTCTAGTAAATCACACAAACTACCGAAAAAAAAAATAAATCTATGTGATACATTTTAGTTATCATGCTGCGTGCATTTAAAATATATCTGGAATCAGAGCTGTGTGTGTGAACCATTACGTAAGCTATCCCTCGCTTGCGGCCGAGAAAGTCGGTCGCCATGGTCGCGGCTGGACTACCTAGCGGTCAGCGGTTATCTAATACACCGGAGTCACGTCTCTCAATTTATGAGTTCATTTAGCCGAAAACAAGAATTGTTTTAATTTTGATCACACATAGACGTTTATTCATCTCAAATTGAATTAACTGATAGAGTGTCAATTAAGAAAACGTTCTGTTAATTAATAAAAGAAATGTCACTCTCAATCGGAAGTAATATCAGGCATAGATTAATTGTGGGTTTTAAGTAAAGAAAAAATAATAACTTCTATTGGTAGATTTTAGTCATTATTATACTGCAAACATTTCAAATCTTCCTGGGTTCTGAGCTGTGTGTGTTGTAACTTTACGTAACCTATTCCTCGCCCGCGGCCGAGGAGATCGGCCGCGGGTGCACTACCAAGCGGTCAGCGGTTATCTAATACACCAGATTCGCGTCTTTCATGTACTTGTTTTGAATTTATATAGCCGCAAATACAGGAACTGTTTTAATTTTAAGTTATTAATGTTTTATTTAAAATGTAAATTAAGAAGTCATTCTGAAAATTATAAAATCCGATATTATTCCTAATCCAAAACATCGTCAGACATAAATCAATGGTGGGTTTGTAAGTATAAAATGTTCTAAGAACTGTACTAATAATGTTTTAGATCAACAACAAAAAACAACAAAGATTACCCCTTTAAATGATGATCATCCCTCGCACGCTCGCACATGGCCGAGAAGATCGCGCGCGAGGGGACATCTACATGTACCTTATCACACGTGTATGCTTATTGATATTTTGTACGAACACAAAACTATTTGTTTATTTAATTTTCATTTATATTGGTTTTAGATGAAAGATGAATTTATCTCCCTTATTCAGTTGATTTAGCGTTGATTTAAACGTTAGGGCGAAAAATCATATAAAAACCTCTCATTAATTGAATAAAAGTAATCTATCAATTCGATTCTAAATATGCAAGGCCGATTGTATAAATAAAAGAACTCCGAGATATTTACCGGCATATGTAAACTTGATATGTGTTTAAGATTAATATACTGCATCGTCGGAACCCTCGGGTTTTCTATCCGTTACACTGATTTCAAACAATGTAACGGATGGAAAACCCGTGGGGTCCGACGATGAATCGACTGTAGTTACTCATGATCATTTCCGTTAATTATTGCTTAGACTTTTTACAGACTTTAACACTCTTAAGACAATATTCAAACTTTGCCTGGCCAACGAGTCATATAAAAAGTATGCACATGGATATATGTATATATATATACTGGTGTAAGAATTAATATTCGACCAACACAAAAATTAAATAGTGTAGAAAGTAAAATAAGTTTTCTTAAGCGTTGTACCAAATTTTAGCAGAGTTTACATAGTAAAAAAAATCATTAATTTTCGAAGCGTTCTAGGAAGTTTAAAAACAAAGTCATCTCTGTGCTGCTCCGCCCCCCCCCCAGTGCTCGAGCTGAATTTTAAAAATTGGCGAACAAAAATCAAAAATTTATATATGTCGAAAATCAATTTTTGGTGACTCCTTATTTGTTAACGTTCTTCCTAATGTGTTTCACTTTGCAATCTGTGTGTTTATCCGGCCAGTCTGCGTGTTAATTCAATCACCCCGTGCGACCGAAAATCTCGTGTCCCTTTAAGACCGAGAAAATAAGCACCGCCTTAAAATTTACCTGGTCAGTGTAACCCTTGTTAATCAACTAAATCGAGGCCCCAGTTTGGATGTTAGAAAATGATTGGCATTTGTTTACTCGTCCTGTGTATAGCATGCCCAGCGCTCGCGACGACGGTGCAGTAAACTTTTTTCTTTTGATTTGATGCATACCGTGACGATAAATCGCTATCTTTTAGCACTTTAAACAAAAGAAATATTAAAAGATATGAATTAAAAATTTACTCGTACTTGGTTATGTACCACACTAAATGCGCTGATCACCTATAGTCTGTCAAAATCATGTGGTGCCGATCATGTATCCATGAAAGACGTCGTTTATTAATAAAGATGTTTGTGAATAATTGAGAATAAATAATTAAATGAAATCAAATATTGCGTTCACGATTTATATCGTTAGTTATCACATTTCTGAGAGAAATCTCACGAGCTGAAACCGGAAGAGAAACAAGTACAGACAGCTCTGGTGCATGCGCAGCTGGTAGAATTATTGTGCACTTTAATTTAGCAGCTGATCGGAAAAATTTTACAAGCATTGGTTGCAAAGTTGCATTAGTATTTGAGTATGGTGGGTTGATTGTATAATTCACAAAACATCAGGATATATTCTCAGTTAATCCCGACAGAAACTTGTTCAATCAAACGAAAGATTTTGCACATGTCGCACGCGGTTTTTCATGCGTTTATATTTATTTCAACGAAGAACAATTTGTTTTATAAGTACATATAAATACGATATTCTTTTTAAATAAACGGAAAAACTCTTTTGAGAGCACTTTAATACTCCGTGTATATAAACATGTATACACAAGCGAGCGTGTTTCCCTCGGGGTTTCACACCTCATTCAATATAGGCTTCCACCCCCACCTGAACTTACCTAAGGTAAACTGACCGGTTAAAAACCTGGCCTTTAAGTGCACACAACCCTGGACACAGATAGCCATAGGTAATTTATGGATGCAGATCATCAATTGTTATGTAATTAAAATACACTTGGAAGTGAGCTATCACTGTAGTGGTCAATTGTTGAATATAAGTTTAAAGTTTTAAGTCAAAGATGTTAAATAATAATTATTTGTTCTCACGTTTAGAAGTCATGAAATACGTTATTCAATGCAGTCGGTCGCCATAGAAATCATCAGAGTACTGCAAGTGTTGACAGTTTCTTATTTCTATAAAAGACCTTAGGACATAATTCACTTGACTTACAGACTAGCGACACAATTGCCTCCCAAAAATGTATGCACTTCTCAAAGTTACAATTAAATGGTATAGATATGTGTTGTTCAGCGGATTTTATTAATTGTTGTAAATGTTAGAGAAATCGTATTTTCTGGAGGTTGACATTATGTAGAACTCTTTTGTTTAAAAAACAAAAACAAATTGTTTTGACGTCACACCATCTCTTTTGGTTTGGTTTAAATATACAATGTAGACAGTGCTCTAAACAAAACGCTGGTTTATGCCTTTCTGTTACTCAAGTTAAAAACTGAACAAAATTGATTACTTTTAGGTTCACACGTCACATGTTAATACAGTGTACATGTATGCATAAATATATGATTTTTATCAAATAAATGACATTGTATCTTTAAAATATTCCAAAATATTATAATTAAAACATGTATATGTGACATGATAGAAATAATTGTAAACCACAGGTCTCTCTTCCTATCACACAAAAGTAACAAAAAGGATTTTTGATTCAGTTGAAGTTCTGCCCCCACCCCTGCCAACATTTTCTGAAATTTACATTTAGAAAATTAAATTTTGGGGTATTGACACCCCCACCCCCACACACTTTCTAGATGAGCGCTCAAGGCAAAAAAAAAAAAATATTGGGATATTTAAAACAAAATCCTATTTGAAAAAAAAATGAAGTTAGAGATGCCTCACAACCCCTACCACTGCCGCGGATTATGATTTTGAAGATTTGTGAATTTCTTTTACTTGCTTGTGAATATTTCAGATAAATACGCTCATCCTTTCAAAAACAATACTGAGGCCTGTATGGCCAAACATTATACGGATAGTTACCCCTACCACTGAGCACCTCAGTCTCGTATACTAATAGCGCACCCTCAGATATTGTTTATTTACAATTGGTGTTCTTTTCAATCTCTAATTTTAACACTGCACTTTACATAAACTATTCCATGTTTTAGCGGTAGAGGTTTAAGTATGAATATAGGGAATCAAAATGTTTATGAAACATAACACTTTTTTCCATGCATCAGCGCAGTGGATTTTGTGTTTATTACACTATGATATAGGCATACCAGTAGTTTGAATCCTGTCATCAGTTGTACATACATGTAAAAGTATTTATCGGTTTTCTGGTTGGAATAATTTTGATACATGTACATATAAGAGATGTGTTTTAAGTTATCATCAATTGATATAACCGTGAAATAAGTTAAAAGGAGAGTTTGTCTGGTAGGAAAATAATACTTTGAAAGTGAGCCTCGTTTTCTGAACTTACTATTATCATATTGACAATCCAGTTTAATGACTGCCCACCCTTTTCTCCTTACACTCAACGGGGTCGGATAGGTATCAATAAGAGGTCACCTTTCCATGACCTTTAAATTTGCATACAATCTAAATATATACCCCTAGCTTATCACAGACATGCCTTTATCTGTTTTATGAGAAGTGTAACTCTTCAATACTATGCAGTCTGGAGGTTGCAGTAATATATAGAAAATAGGGATGAATTAATTTTTCTGTCTCCTTTTGAAGAGTTCAAATTGATTTTCTAAAGCCCTGATTGGTCAGAAGTTAAGGTAGTGTGAAGATGACCTCCTATCAATAACTGTCAGACCCTGACAAGTGTACATGTAAGAAGAAGAGTGGTGGTTTAATTAAGACTGAATGACAATCCTTTCTTGACTTGCAATCTGATTAAAATTTATATAGTCGCTATACGATGATTTGAAGAAACCCCACTTGAGGTCACCTCCTGGTGAACTTTGCTTTGACCAATGAAATCGTCGGTTCCATTCCTCAGTTACATGATTAGGAAGTTATGCCAATACATTCTTTAGATTCCCTAAGGGCGTCTTATATCAACTTATGTTCCATCTCTTACTTGCTGATACCGAAAGATTCACGAACATGTGGCATCATTTCGTCGTACAACTCCATTTTTGTTTGTAACCCGAAATTACCGTTTCTAACACTTGCTCTGATTGCTAGAATAACTCATGTATATTTATAAACAAACGTTCAACAGGGGGTGACCTCAAGAGGGGTTTCTTCAGATCCTCTTGTAGCGAAAATAGAAAAACAAGGAGGGGATCAAGGATATGATTTTAATCAGATTGTCTCGACTTGAAGCTGTAACGGAAGACCTTCTCGTTGCTTGCAACGAGCTCGGCTCTAGTTCAATGAATTCTTTTGTGTAAAGACATTTGTTTTGGATTTGATGGATTGATAAGCTGCAAACCTATAGTAAGGAATGGCTATATATACCTGTGTTTTCTCTCTCACCCAGGAATGGTTGAACAGTTTTATAATGTGTGCAAGATTATTATTCTTCACTAACAATTCAAAAATTAAAAGGAATATGTTAAAAAAGTATGGATTTACTAATAAATGTGAGTAAAACTAAATATTTCATTACTTTTTACAAGGAAATGCATGTGTACCAATACACTGTATTGGTTCATTTTGGCGCAATCACAGATATACATGTGAGTGAGTCAACATCCGGTGTAAACAATAACAAATAAGATCACGCCCACAATCTGCCAATCTCTGATCAGGAATTCAAAATTTAGCTCTGCTTCAAATTTTTGAAGCCAAAATTAAGATTAAATAAGCATTTATAAATAAAATAAATCCAACCAATAAATGCCCAGTGATGAGAGGAACTGGCACAGCTATTTTCAAATGATAATAAAATAGCTGATATTTTATTTTTGCAAAATAAGTGCTGCAATCTGAATGTGACCAGAAAATTCATATTCTCCACCATTTCCACCGATTGGTTGCTTTTATACCCAACTGCTGGTCTTTAAAAACCATTCTGATTGGACACACAAGTACTCTGAAGATGACATTAAAAAGATGCTTGAATTTCTGATAGACAACATCTATGTAGTTTTTAGAAATCAAGTCTTCCAACACTCTGTTGGAATTCCCATGGGTACCAATTGTGCCCCATTGTTAACAGACCTATTTTTGTATTTTTATGAAGCAGAATTTATTCAAAAACTTGTACGTGAAGAAATAAATCACTCGCTGTGGCCTTCAACTCAACATTTAGGTATATCGACGACGTATTATCAATTAACAATTGTTATTTCCATACTTACGTCGACTCGATATATCCCAGTGAACTTGAAATAAAAGATACCACAAAGTCAGCGTTATCTGTTTCATATTTGGATATTTTACTGGAAATGGACATTGATGGTAACCTAACAACAAAACTTTATGATAAACGCGATGACTTCAATTTTTCTATAGTCAACTTTCCCTACTTATGTAGCAATATACCTTCATCACCTGCATATGGTGTTTTTGTCTCTCAGTTAATTCGATACGCAAGTGCATGCTCTTCGTATGAACAGTTTCTAAGACGAGCCAAGCTTCTCACAAACAAGTTGATAAAACAGGACTATCAACAGTCTCGTTTAAAGTCATCTTTTCGTAAGTTTTATGGTCGATACGACGACCTTGTCAGCAGATATAATCTTTCACTGAGTCGCATGCTGACTGACGTTTTTCATACTAATTGTTAGACCATAGTTAATTACCTAATTGTCTACGGACTTTTGCGGTTTTTATTTTCCCGATTACGACAAAGAGCATACGGCGGGTGTGACCTGTCAGCAGAGGATGCTCACTCCTCCTAGGCACCTGAGCCTACCTCTATCTTGGAGGTCCGTGTTGCTCTGCTTTAAATTTGTATTTCGTTTTATGGATTTTTGAGATGGTTGACGGTTTGTTATTGTCATTTTTTCATTCATAATTTCGGACAAAAAGCCCAATGTCATTGATATTTTGGAGAAAGCAGTGGAAGACACAGAAAAAAGGCATAGAGAGAAAATGGAAATCATGAAAGGGTTTTGGATATATTGGGCAAAATAGTGAATAGAGAATGAAGAACATGATGTAACAAACTAAAAAAACGAGTCAGAAAATTAGTTTTATTATTATTTTGTTCCAACGCAGCATTTTTTTGCTACCGGTAATTTAAAATGCCCGTATTTCAAAAGTGCCAAGTAGCAGTGTCAATTACATGTATTGTTTAATAACTGTTTGATTTAAGATTTTAGTTTTATACATTTTTATATTTTCTATTGTATAGCTCTTGTGAGCCCTAAGCCTTGTGAACTTTTGTTGTTTGTTATTAATGTAAGTTATAATTGTCAAAATAAACAAAGAAACCTGTTTAAAAAAGTTCAGATTTAAACAAGTTTGTATGCACAACGTGTTCAATTACAGTCAATTTGTAATGATTACCTCTTCAAAGGTCCACTGTAAAAATGATGTATAGATTTAGAACAAAATATATATTTGTTTAGGTTTAACATGTTCAAGAAAACGTTTACATGCTAAATGCTAATGAAACAAAACGCGTCTTAACTTTATGTGTTTAAGATGTAAACATGTAGAGCTGGGTTAGTATGGAGGTAACGAATAATCTGTGCTTAACATATTTAAGATGAAAATTCATTCACCCAGTTTTCAACTGATTAGGTAATTCGCACCACTTTCTGAGAACAAAGGAACTGGTCAGTGAGTGACCAGCCATGTTGATCACGGAATTTTCTCTTGGTAATGTTTATTTGTTTTTTTGGAAATGTTATGCTTGTTTAGTTGTGTTTTATTGTGTATTCATTAAATGTAATGTAAGGTAAAACTTTGTTTCTTCCGGATAAGTTTGAATTTTATAAATAATTTACAATCTATAACTTGAATATAGGGAGACTGGGATAGATAATTTTAACGATACTCTTACATTAAATCCTGTTCAAAGATATAATTTGTAAAGAAAATGATTATGCAGTATCAACATGTATCAAATCAGAGCAGTATTCCTCCCTAATGTACATGTATATGTTGTAAGCCTGGTCGATGGCAAGCAATTCGCAGTTTCATAAATATTTCAGATCTTTGAGTTACATGTTGAATAGTTAATGCGAATAAGATAAGAATTTTAAGAATCCATTAGGTACAAGAATGGTGCCAAACAATCCTTGATTACATCATGCAAGGTATGAAATAGAGCCAGTGTCAGAAGTAAAAAAAAATCAGGTGACAAAACTGATCATTTTTCTGTGTTAAACGTTTAAATGTTTAGATTTGATGTCTTTCATAAGCAAACGAGAAGAAAGGGTTTAAAACTAAACAAGAGGCCAATAGGCCTTAACGGTCACCTGAGTAGCATAACCCTACACAAACTTGTCAAGGAGTCTCATATATGCATTTAATTAAGTTTTATTCTGGAATAGAAAATTTTTTAATTTGTAATGACGACCACCTCCCTGCCTGAAATCTTTCAAAAAGGACTATTAAACCTATAATTTTAGCGAAAAACTTAAAAGATCATAAGAGTGCATGACCTGATATTGAAAAGGTGCAAGACTCTGATAGAAAATAATTTAATAATAATAACAAGGTGACTATTATTCATGTTTTATCTAAAACAACCTTCCACCCCCCATCCCCCCGGGGCAAACAGAAACTCTCTTTGTGGGCATTTAAACAAACGGAAAAAAAAACAGCTTTATCGATAAAAGCCATCATGAGTTACTCACCTCTCCTGTTCCAGTGTTTGAATATTCAACAATCGTTGAGAATCACCATCTGGCATATATACCAAAATAATTTTACCTTTATATCAGTGATTTTAGTTAGCCAATTATTACTTTACTATTAACAAGTCTATTTGTTTATTTTGAAAGTTCAAAAACTGTTTTTGTTTCAAATGATAAAAAGCCTTTCATTACTCTTTTGATTATACAACTTCTTTATTATTACATTATATTCAATGATTATTATATAATTACTAAATATGAACAAGCAAAGGAAGATTACTCCATTCGAAGAAGCAAAAACAAGATGTAATTATAATCTGGGCGATTATAAAGTCTCCCAAACGAACGAGGCTATCATATAGAGTAGGGATGACCCACAAAGTTTCATGATGTTCCCAGGGGTCCTTTACTATATATCAGGTGAACTAACATGACCCAAGGAACAAGAATATATATGGTTTAGGGGTGGGGATATTAACCATTTTCAAGATATTCGGGCACTACCTGTTTGAGGGGGGTCAGGACCACCCCCAGGGCACATGACCTACATACCATATGATGCCCCTTGACACAAGGAACAAGAATATATATGGTTTAGGGGTGGGGATCTCAACCGTTTTCAAGTTATTTGTGCACTTCCTGTTTGAGGGGGGTCAGGACCATCCCCGGGGCCCATGACCTACATACCATTTGATGCCCCTTGACACAAGGACATCATATCCATGCCTTTAGTTTTTCACGAATATATACAGGAGTAGAGAAGAAGATTTTTTAAGATTTAATACATTTTTACTTTAAGGCCATATTGGCCCCACCTAGAGCCTGAACCCCTGACCCAGAGACCAT
The DNA here is from genome assembly GCA_020458035.1 of Magallana ariakensis. Lineage (NCBI taxonomy): Eukaryota > Metazoa > Mollusca > Bivalvia > Ostreida > Ostreidae > Magallana > Magallana ariakensis. The sequence goes on along the minus strand of CM035811.1, from coordinate 28,366,588 downwards.
AAATTTCACAATTTTGGTACAGGGCCTCATGGACATCATAACCATGTATTTAGTTTTTAACAAATATCTATGGGAGTAGAGAAGAAGATTTTCTAAGATTTAATACATTTTTACTATATGACCATATTGGCCCCACCCTAGAGCCTGAACCCCTGACCAAGGGGCCATGAATTTTCACAATTTTTGTAGAGGGCTTCATGGACATCATATCCATGCATTTAGATTTTAACAAATATCTATGGGAGTAGAGAAGAAGATGTTCTACGAATTAATACATTTTTTCTATATGGCCATATTGGCCACACCCTAGAGCCTGAGATTGTAAGATTTAATACATTTTTACTATATGGCCATATTGGCCCCACCCTTGAGCCTGAACCCCTGACCCAGGGGCCATGAATTTCACAATTTTGGTAGAGGGCTTCATGGACATCATAACCATGTATTTAGTTTTTAACAAATACCTATGGGAGTAGAGAAGAAGATTTTCTAAGATTTAATACATTTTTACTATATGACCATATTGGCCCTACCCTAGAGCCTGAACCCCTGACCCAGGGGCCATGAATTTCACAATTTTGGTAGAGGGCTTCATGGACATCATAACAATGTAATCAGTTTTTTTTCTCACATGTGTGGGAGTAAAGAAGATTTTTGAAAATTTGGCTGGTTTTTTTTTTTGCATATTTGGCCCCACCTGTGGCACCCTGGGGTGGTAGAGCCACCAATTTCACAATTTACATTCCTCTTACCGTAGAGATGCTTCACACCAAAAAATGGGAACAATTGGCCCTGTAGTTTTTAAAAAGAAGTTAAAAATGTAAATTTTTAACGCACAACGCACGACGACGGACGAAAACAGATAGCAATAGGTCACCTGAGTTTACTCAGGTGACCTAAAAATGTACATTGTTGGAGCAGGACAAGAGATAGATACAAATGTGGGAATACTCAGAGATGGACTGTTTTGTTTAATGTACTCGTACTACGCATGGGATTTATCATATCTGAAGAATTACCAACTCCCGGCTTTCTTGCAGCATTATATTCTAAAGGACAGTGACACTAAGTTTTCCACGTCGCAAAATTACATGAAAGTTTGCAAACGCCTACTTGCAAATGACACACTTTGACTACTGCTATGTATATGCATTTCGGAGAATGTTTACGGTAAAATATCTAAGCGAACATTCAGGGTCAGCTGAAATTGCATTATTGTGACTGTTATACATTACTTCCCACATTTTCTACAGTTGACAAAAACCGACTTTGTTTTAAGTTGGAATGCACTATTAATTTGTTCATTCGAAATGAGTTTCATTCAATAGATTTAGTTTATTTGAATATGTCTGTAATGAAGACCCTCATACTGCAAGTTAGTCTTTGTAATGCTTGTTCCATATATTTAACCTTTGTAACCTTAAAGCCATGTATGAATGAATGTATTATGAGTAAGCGATGCATCATACCCAGGTGGGGGACTCAGAGACTCGGATTCTGAGACTCAAAACCGATAATCACAATATTCTTTCTGACGGTTTTGACAGTTTTGTTACTTTATTTAGAAATAAAATTTAACTCTGGAATTTTAACTCTAAATGTTCACTCATGATCATCGTAGATGGGCCGAACTAGTCAGGACTGTCAATCATAAGTAAAATGTTATATATACTCATGTAAAATGATGTTAATTAGATTCTTTGATTTGAGCTTCTTTGATTGGTTGTAATATCTACTATACGATCACGCTTGTTAATAAACTACTTGGTAACCAACAATTGGACTTGGTGATTACTCAGGAGGAAGGCTTACAATATGTACGATATTCGTGCATGTAGTTTTTATGTACATTTTATGAATATTGATTAACTATAGTACACTTAATTGTGTCTTTGTTTTGAAAAAAAGCAGCATGCTCAATGCTGCTAATTAATGACTAGAACTGGAGTACTTTCACGTTTATATAAGAAAATATGTTTTGGAAATTTTTGAAATTGAGATATCAATAGGTTGTCAAAATTGAAATTTTGAAAATATATTTATTTGTTTAGTTTTTTTTTATTTTTTTTTTACAAGTTTGAATTCCCCATTTTAGTATAAGTTTCTTATCAAAGACATGATGTACATATTATGTTACTCTTTGAGCATTAGAATAACACTTAATTTTAAGGAAGGTAAATCTGTGCATATTGATATACAAGATTCATTTGATAAATAAATTATTAAGATTAATGACAATATATTCTTATTGATTTCTTATATAACTCTTAAACTACCAACATGTCATGTGTATTAATGATGAACATGATCTTTACTGAAATTTTAAAAATCTTCTTGGTCAAATAATTGAGGCATAAGTAAATATTTCTATATTCAAGCATTCCTCTTTTGTGTTTAGAATCTAAACATGTTTAAAACTGTAACATGAAGAAAGGGTTTAAGTGTTAAATTCGTAAACACATGGACTTCCAACATGTTTAGGCTCTAAACACTTTTAATAACATGTTAAAGGAGGCAACATCATGCCAAGAAATCCTTAGCAGTCTGAATATCGTGGAAACCAATAAAACCGAATTACAGACTAATTACTCTCCAGATGACCAGCGACCGCAGTGGTCTACACCAGAGAAAACATTTACCGTTAGGTTTTCGCCGACTCTCTGGCCGCATTATCTGGGTCACACATAGGGAACTTTACAACCATCTTTGTGCGTTAGTTACAAGAACCTTTCTCAATTTCCTAATATCATATTTTTATTTTGAAAATTTTTATTCATACACTGTATCCATATCGCCGCCATTTATTTACATATCACATGGAAACATAATCGCGAAGAATAAAATAAAAAGACATATATGTTTGATTTTCAAAAGATTTTTATCAGAAATAAAAGAGTACTGTAAAGGGATGTTTTTATAAAGCAAATGTTGGGATAAAAAAGGTATTTTTTTTCTGCGTGTGGATCGAAATCATTGGTTTTGAGGCTGTTAAAATTGTGCTAATTAACGGACGCGCAGAGATCACAGGCAATACTTACCTGTATTTCCTTTTGTATCTCCTTTTTTAAAAATTTGTTTCTGACTGTAAAAACAAATATGTACTAAAATTATATTGATATACATCGTATTTATGAATTCTTTAAAATTCCAACTCTATCAAATCTGCCTTATCAATTAAGGTCCGCTGGTCATTTCCCGTAATTTTAGCGATCCAAAGAATTGGTGGGGAATTACAAACAGCATGTAGGGGTGTTTAAACGGTTCAATATAGTTTTAAAATGAATTTTAGCGTAGATTATATAATCAATCATCTAACTCCGAAACGTACACAAGTGTTACAAGATCTACAGCTTGATGAATTGCCTGTCGAGAATATCCAAGCCGTACACACTGATGTTAATTCCAGAGCATTTTTGGACCTGCGCCCATCTCAAAATCAACAAAATCAGGTAAATGATTAGGCCTATGTGGTTTGATTATAATTTTCTTCATTTCATTATTGAAATAATTTTCAAATTACCTGTAAAAGTCATCCTCATTAACTTATTAAAGGGGGATTTAGTATATATTTAGTAAATTAAATAATACAGTATATGGTGGCTGATCATGTATAATCAATGTCTGAGATGGTATATGATAGCTCTGCAAATTATGGAAAAGAACTAATTTTAGCAAATTGACTTAAACTTTAAAATTCTAAAAGTCAAATTAAAATTTTTATTTTAATATAAACTTTTTTATTAGCAGAAAAAGACAATTAGAGAAACTGCACAAAGAAGACCAGTGAAATCTTTTGAAAATCTTAAGTGTACTGCAAGGAGATTGAGAAGAAGGAAATATGAAGAAGCATTTAGAAATGCAACAACTGAAGTTCACAATGACATAAAGTCAGTTAAAGTTACTCTTCAGTTGGAAAGTGGGAAAACAATGACATTCTACCCTCGTCAAGGATCAGATGAAGAGAATTCTGTGCTTGAAGATGACAATTTGAAACAGCAGAAAGACCTAAAGCTGATTCAATCGGTCATTCACATCAAGGATAAATACAGAATTTCAGATGAAGCTCTCCACGAACTACACATGCTCGGAGCAAGCATTCCGAGCAAAAACAACATTGTTTTGGAGAAGAAGAGGCTGAATTCTACTCTTGAGCTGTACACCAATCCATCTCCTAACGTAAGGAAATCAGAGAAGAATTATTTTAAATTATTATTTAGGTTTGAAAAAAAAAATTCAATAACATACATGTACTTTAATAAAAATGTATTTTCCAGATCTTCTTAAAAAAATATTTCAATAATATAGATACATGTACTTTAATGAAAATATATATTCCAGATCCTCAGGAGATGAAATGATCCAGGATTGGTTATTGAATTTTTAAACCTATAAACTTTTAATGTATTTACAGATTGACTGCACCAGAAGAAAGGCAAAAGATATATTGGAGTATGTCATGTCCTATTCCAAAAATGAAAAATATTTGGAAAACGACACACTTTTATTACGTTTTGCCTGTGATGGGGCCAAAATTTCAAAAAACATTAACTCCGTAAGAGGAGTATTTAAGATACTCATACCAAGGAATTCCCTTCCGGAAGATGTCAAAGGCATAAGCATGTCACCAGAGGATGAATTTACATTATTTTTTTACATTGGTATATTTAGTTTCTTGCTTCAATTCTACCAGTATACACCAAATCTAATAATTTAGTTATTATTATTAAAATATATTTTACATTAAATTATACATTTAATACTTTTAGGTGATGAAAGCAGACCAGTGCTTGAAAATTTGGTGACAGAAACATTTCAAGAAATGAAATATTTACAAGAAAATGGACTTGAATTAAATGGCAGACTAATTTCTATTAAATGGTAAATTATCTATAAATTTGAATTTTCTTTTAATAATAACATGAGGAACAGTTGCTTATGAGAGTTTATTGTTAACATTGTCCATAATTTGCTGTTTTAAAGTCGTATTTTCATTATATTATGTCACCAAATTTTGAAATTTTCAAGGATTATTACATGTGATTGGAAAGCACTTTCAATAATAAGAGGGATCAATGGGGCCCAGTGTCAGTACTTTTGTATGTGGTGCCACTGCTCTAAGAAACAGATATGCGATTTCAGTAGTAAGTTTATAACATTATCAATCTTAAAAATGTACAATTCTTAAAACCTTTACATTACATTACAAAGTTCCATTTCAATTTTAGTTCCCTCATGGCCAATTCAAAGATGCCCATTAGAACAAGTGAAGAACTTGTCAGGAAACACATTTGGATACAAGGAAAAAGACTTGTGTCCATTTATTCCTTATGATGACATGCCTGTTGATGACCTTCATCTTCGGATTAGGATTTCTCAAAAACTTTTTAACCAGGTAGCAGAATAATTTGTTATATTCTGATGATCAAAATGCACTGAGTTATTAAAGGTTTGACTTTATCAAGACTGATACCAAATGTTCCAGTAATTTAAGGCAATGAAAATACATTCATACATAAGTGTAATTAATTATAGATTATAATACATGTAATGCACATTGTTTATTTTTAGGTTGTAACGTGGTCCATTGACCAGAAAACTGAAGATGATCTCTGTAAAGAGCTAAGAAGGATAGGTGTTTCCTTTAGGATGTGGGAAGAGAAAGGGGACGACAAGTTGAATACAAAAGTCAAGAAGTGGTCGCAGCCAAATGGTAAGATTGTGTAATCTATTATTACAATTTTTATTTTTCTCTCCAAAATCAAGCATTTCTTACATTTGTAACTTATCTGATGATAACAAATGGCTCTGTTGGCTATTTAATTTATTTTGAATTATTTTTTATATAAGGAGATGACTTGAGAACAGTTATTCATAAAATGCAGTTGGCCAATGTTCTTAGTGATCAAAGAGACCGCCGTTATGTGAATATTGAGAGCCTTACAATAAGCCAGCTAAAAGATGAACTCTCAGGCAGAGGACTCGACAAAAAGGGAAAAAAGTGTGTTTTAGTTGCTCGATTAAAAGAAGCAATAGGAAGCAACACAAAGGTTTGTTAAAATTCAAAATATATTAAGTCAGAAGTATAACATTTGATTACAAATATATATCAGTGATATAACACTTTGTAAATGTAAATAACAGTAGAAAAAGTCAATCTACATGACATTGTAACATAGTTCAACATGATGCATGTAGTTTAAAAAAGACATTACATCTTGCATATTTTGCTTCAAAATATTCCTTCCAGGTACAAAAAAAGTGTCACTCAAGGCTTCAAGTCTCATATGACTTGACGGATGATGAATATGAGCAAGATTTGGACATTGACGCCTTGCAGGAGATCTGGCAGGAATTTCACCAGCTAATGGAAAGTCTGCGGGTCCTTCCCAACTCAACAACCTATAAAACAGCAGAAATATTTCATAATGATGCTAAAGAGTGGGCATCAAATTTCCGAAAACAGACATTTGATGAAGATGTCATTCCTTATATCCATGGTAAGAACTTACACAACAGACACAGAAGCACCAATTTATCCTCAAAAATGTTTGTATAAATATTCAATTTTAATGATTTTTAATCTTATTTTAATGTTAATTTCAGCCTTGGTGTACCATGTACCCCAATTTCTAGGCAAGTTTAACTTCTTGCATGATATTGGGGTAGCCCAAGTGGAAAGAAAGAACTTCGACCACAGGCAGGCCTACTTTGGGAGCACAAACAGAAATGGGGGCAAAAACCGACAGAACATATCTAAACAAGTATTTACCTTGTTATCTTCTATAAGTATTGGGCCTCCTTTCTGAAAAAAAAAAATTATAATAAATTAGCTTTCAGATTAATAATTTAATTTTTTTTATCAGATTCTTGAAAGAGAAAACCGAATGCTGTGGGCAGATGTTGAGGAAATTACCAGAGTAAAGAGACCATATAGGAAAAAAACAGAGTAGTCAAAGAAAGTCAATAGTTATATGTCAAATATAACTTATGTATATAGACTTCTACTTACTTTTTCTGGCTACATCTCCAGTAACTCTATTCCTCCTTGATCTTGTGAAAGTGAAAAAAATCCAAGCAGGACCAGGGATGTTTGTAATGGTTGGTGTGCATAGTTGAGGACGTTCCTCTTCCACGCCAGCCCAGCTACATCTTCATTACATAGAAAGCTCACATATGAATTGTTAATTCACAGTTTTATTGAATATAAATGGAATGTTTGTACATACTAATAATGAGAACATGTTATATTAGTATAATTCATTTTGTTCAAGCTTGCATTTCTCTATATGTCCTATTCAAGTTCCAAATTATAACACTTAATTTATGCTAGACTAGTAAATTTTTAAATCAGAAATTGGATCATTATAATTAAGTGCATTCAAATAATATACTCATCATATTTCTGAATACTTGTCAAATTTTTGTCAATACATGTAATAAAATATTAATGTTCCCCTCTGTATGTTCCCTATTTTTTTTTTAGTGTTACATGTATCTACATGTCTGAAATTGAAAGTGACTATACCTTGCACAGTTATTGTGGCAATATTGCTGCCTGGCCTTATATCCCCACCATATGTGGACATATTCTCGTTCTGATACATATGTTTCTGTTGACGTCTTGTATCCTCGTTTCATCCAGTTATTGCCTAAGACCAATGAAACCTCATCTACTGTGAGGTTGCAATCGACATTTCCATTGTCCTTGGGAATCTTTTGAATTTTCGCGCGGAAAGTGGCAGAAAACGTTTCGGCAGAAACTGGCACTTTCACAGTTATTCTGGCTTGGTGTCCTATGCTGCCTTCCGGGGTGTACCTAACATCCGCCAGACTGTCGAAAATAGCTTGTTTAAGTGACAATATTTCCACATTGTCGTCAGACTCTGGAAGCTCCAATAGGTCCCTGTTAAGCTTGCATGAGTTGGGGTTGTTCATATTTCTCGTGACAAATGATTGGAGTTCAGGATTGTGTTCGGCCGAGATCCAAGTATTCGGACCCTCCCAGTCCTTCCATTTCACGAGATACTCTTTTTCCCCGTTCTCTCCACGCTCATCTAGTACGTCCTCAACTTCCCACAATTTCTAAAAGAATGTTTAATTACTTCTTAATGCAGTACCAAATCGTAGTGGACTCAATAGAGATAGAAACTAAGCAAGTGAATAAACTTGATTATAATTAAAAACTTGGCTGATCAGTTTAATATTTTAAAAAAGTAAATGATATTTAAATATGCTAATCTTGAGCACCCCTCCATCTTTAAAAATGACCTTATTGAGACAAAAAAGTCTAAGGTCCTTTGTTTCTTGTTGCATCACCCCCCCCCCCCCAAAAAAAAAGGAAAATGCAGGGCAGGTTAACACTCCCCCCCCCCCCCCCTCCAAAAAAAAAGCCCACTCAATTTTGAGAAGTGATATATTATTTTTCCGTTTATCTTGCATAAATGTATGATCATTTGTTATTTTAATACCGTATATTTTTTTTCATACAAGTTGATTTATATATTCCTAACAATAATAATTTTATTCACCTCTTGATTTTTCGGCTCATTCCTAAAGTTTACTGTCTCTTCCCATTCTCCGAATCTTTGAGGCTTTTTCTTTATTCTTTTTTCCATTGTTTTCTTTGTCGAATCTATCCTTGAAGTGTGTGCATTTAAACAAGCAGAATTTTGAGATAAGACCAGCTACAAGACGATGAGGTAATAAAACCTTGGTAACACTGACCCCCTGCAGCACGGACGGAGTAGCCATCGCTTATCAGAACCGTGGGTCACTAATTGCTAACGGTTCTCCTACACTGTCGATTTTGGTGGGGGATTTCTCGGCATGGGTGAGATTTAGAACATGTGAGAAACTGTTTCGCCAATATGTAAGAAAAGTGTTCTGGGGTGAAATTTTATTGGTTTTGTCTGCTACAAAGGAGCGCGTGTAGACGCAAGACAGAATAAATAAAGATTCGACAGCCAAGAAATAAATGATAGCGAATTAAAAGGTAAACTTACTAACAAAGACTAGAGAAACTGATAATATCCTTGCGGTGATGAAGGCATTGAATGATATCATGTACGGATCATTGTTTTTTTTTAAAAATTAGACATATTTTAGCACTTGTCCAGTCTGCAAATTGCAATCATGCTAAAAGAAAAAATGAACAACTATGGCAGCTCGATACAACAAAAAAAAAACATAAGATCTACATCGCCATTCTTTTCATTCTGCCACTTTGTACTAGAATAAAGTAAAATTCGCAACAACCTTCAACTATACAGTACACGCATAATTCTTATAATGTGAATCCAGCTGCTTCAATACAGAAGCATACTGAGACACATGGATTTCTTGTTACAAAAAAGAAGACATAGCAGATGATCAGCGAGGAAAAAATCCGGAGATATCAACGAAATGCAAACGAACTTCTGTAGTGTCACATTAACCAAGTAACGGACAGCTACAGTGATGGAACCATCAGCGTAAATAGACTCCTGAGGGAATGTGGGCATATGTACAATGGACAGTAAGAAAAAAGAACTTGTTAAAAAAGATCGAATATGTGTGAATGTGAGATATATTAGTCCCATGCTGGCAAACATTTTCATATTACAACCGTAGGCGATGCATATGATTTGATCTTCGCTGATAATCTACTAGACATTGTTTAGTTTATTGATGTAAAAGATATTAGTAAACACAAATTTAATGTGGCGGCACCAAATTACCATGGATATGCTATTTTTAAATGACCTACGGACAAAACAATTGTATAGATCATCAAAAAAATATTTATGTAATTGTTTCACAGTTTTGTCCTCGTTCATGTACATGTAAATTAACTTTGAATACAATTTACATATTTAAACGTTTACCAAGTATATATTAAAATCAATTTTTAATCTTAACATGATGTAAGCTCGTTTAATTTAATCAAAATGTTATGCTAAAGTATAGTATAGTATAGAAAAACAGTGATTTAACAGTGATAGACTTTGGAAAAACAGTGATCTTTGAAGTTTCTTCTCACAGCTGCATTTATTTAAAATAAAAAAATCACTGTATATGTACATGTTCAATAATATCAGAATTTTATTGAATTTGTAAAGCTTTAACAAGTAATAGCTGTCCACAAAGTTTGGCTACCTAAACAAAATCATACAGTGGAAGCATGCATGTATTAATTTGGCTATCTTATAAGAAATGAATTTTAATTTCCGCTGCAAATCATAAATTCAGAAACAGAACGTGCAAAGTTAAAAGAAGTTTCAGTGTTTTCTTCGATCTAGGGCATGTACATGTATATCACTTGAAATTATTTCATTGATTCAAATTATATTAGGAATGTACACGCATTTAAGCTTGGTGCGAAGTCCTGCTTTACCTTTCGCGCGTAACGGCGGAGATCCAGACCCGATGGTTTTAATAAACTCATCCATTTGCATTGATCCATGGGGATGGGGTCAAATTATTTTTTTGACATTTGTTTTGTAACAACTACATATATCACAACTACATATATTGTACTTTGGATCAAATGCTTTGGAAGAAATCTATTAAATTAACACACACATACTTGACTAGTAATTGTTTAATGTACATTTAGTAAGATACGCGAATTATGTACATGTACCCTTACAAGATGAATGAAATCGCCCAATTGATCAAAATTAGGATCACATCCCACTTCGGCGATATAGTTTCTTCAGTAAACATTCCAGCTATATGAGTATAGGTATTTGGATTTTTTTTTTATCAAAACGGATGATTCTTAGATAATGAAGATAACCCAACACCAACTATTACTAACATTGTACCGTAATCCACAATATGTACATGTAACAACTTGCTGTGAAGACCCTCTCCCCCATTCCACCGTTCAAATATGGCTAATCTATTTTTAAATCAGGATTACACACGTGCATGGTGAACAGCCCTTTTACTTGAAAACTCCTGCTCACTGTTGTTATCACATCCCATATATTTTGAATGTAAATGCTGACACATTAAACATGCATCGATTAATCTTTTCTTTTTTAATCTTTTCTTCGTCCATTTAACTATGTTGTCCCGATTATCTCGGCAATAAATTTGAGGAATTGACATCCTCAAAAGCAAAACTTGTTAAATTGATGTTTGCACAATAGTTGTATAGCCTGTATATAAAACAACCAATTTTGAATTTTATTTAAAGTTAACATTTTTTAATAGTTTATTTAAAGTATACATGTGTTTTTATTATAATTACATATTATTTATTCATAAACATTGACGAACCATAAATACTGGAGATTCTGTGTTGTTTACATTGTTTATAAATCGCTCAGCAGGCAGCACTGAAGCCCGGCTGCTCTGTAACATTTTCATATATAATGCTAGAGATAAGACCGCCTTTACAACACCATATTGACTTAATTGCTTCCCCACCGGAAAATAAAGTAGGTCAACCTCGGCCTTTAAGATGCATAACATATGAAAACGGGAAACAGTGACAATATATTAGAATTATTTAGGTCATATCAAAAAGTATAAACATATATTTATTGTAAAAAAAAAAATCATGTACAATTGAGCTTTACATAGAAAAAGAAACTCATGTTAGCTCGTTCAGAATATATTCATTCAAGTAATTGTGCAAGTCACGGTGGCCTACACATGCATAATATTTTTAACAAAAAGAAATACATAGCGAGTAGTTACTTGTAAATCAAAATTCATATTTGATGAAACAAATTGATTAAAGATATCTCCCTTATTTTAAGTTTGACTATCCAGAGACACTATGTACGATCTCACAATATCGATAAACAAATAATTATATATTAAATCGTTCTAAAAATGGTTCGCGTTAAAGAAATGCAAACATGCAGAATATTTTACACAAAGAAATACATAGCGAATATTTACTTGTAAATCAAAGTTCATATTTGATGAAACTAATGAATTAAAGATACCCCCCTTATTTTAAGTTTGATTATCCAGAGACACTATGTAGAATCTCGCAAAGTATGTTAATGATGTCTTCAACATGTTATCACGTATGAACAAATGGAGGCGTAAACCAGTTGGTTTTCACACGGAAACCAGCTGGTTTAGAGACGGAATCCATAATTCCGTGTCCTATCCTGGCGTAAAGGAGCAGGACACGTATTCCTGTTCCTCTCTCAAAGGGATTATGTGTGGATGTTCGCCTCATTGATCAGGCGTAAATTTACACCAGGTGTCAACTTGCATGGAAGCAAGCGTAATATTGCACTTTGAAGAAATGAACAGGCGTAAAACGGAACTTAGAAAAAATTGTACAGGCGTAAAGTAGTTCTTAGCAAAATGAACAGGCGTAAAACTGAACTTAGAAAAATGTGTACAGTCGTAAGATTTGTTCGAAAGCAAACAAGATCTGAGGAGTATTGTTGTTCTTGAAAAATAACTGAATATTCTGACAAAGATTTTTTCAAGCAAAGGTAAAATTAATTTTTTTTTCAATAACTTTATTCATAAAATCTGGTGTTTTGAATAAATAAAAAAAACCCATTATGCTCTGATGCATGGCTATGTTATAATAAAACAATAAATCTAATATAAGTTTTAAATTAAACAATCATGTACAACCTTACACACACAGGGAAAACTATGAAACCTAAATGCATAAGCAGTTAATATTTAGAAATAATTTTAGACATCAGTTTTAAACAAAACATGAAAATATGAAGTCTGTTATGAAGTCTGTTAATTGTCAATACATGTATATCAGACTGCTCATTATAATCAAACATTTACCTGTCATTCTAATCAGATTCAAGTTTATTTGGAAATAAACACACATATCCAACTTTCTTTGAAAAGTCCAAACAGGTAAACATACAACTGGATTTGATATTTTCAAGAGGAACAACTTTTACATTGTTTGTCAATTTCACAGCGAGTATGTTAATTTAGCACTATAATTGTTGCACTTTAAGATTTCAACCATAGCAGCACATTCTTCATTGTTGTCTTTTGGTATTTGCACGCAGAATTTTATACGACCAAACTGTATGGCATTTCCATCCAAGAAACAAATTGCAGAGTTGTCTCTTTTAATCATTCTTTTATAGTCAAGACCGTAAACAATCATTTCATTAATATCAATTCGATTAAATGATGGAAACGTGTCTGAAGGTGGAGCTTCCCCACAAAACGATGCAACAGCTTGAATTTCGATGTCACTGAAGGTGTTTTTCTTTATGCTATCCAGGGTATATGTACCCTCTGCAATATTCCGGTTACCTTTCAGATAATGGGGAGAACTAATCATTTCATACAGTTCTTCTTCTCTTGAGCCTTGAGGAAGACAATCTTGTCTAAATTCTGGTAACTTTTGAACGAAAGATATCCCAGTTGTTATTTGGTTATCAATATTTCGAGTTCCTCTTATCATTATTAACAAAATTCCATTGTGATCTTCAAAAGAAAAACAACTGTGTGTATACAAGGGTCCTATATAACGAACACTGTCCGCCATATGTAATATTTGGTGTAGATTCGATGTCATATAGCATGCGCGGATCCAGGAAATTTTTCCAGGGGGGGGGGGGTCGGAAGGATAATTGTGTTTGCCAGGGGGGGGGGGGGGGGGTCCGAGGCATATTTTCGATAATTTTACTATGTAAATTTAATAAATTTCCATTTTCCAGGGGGGGTCGGGACCCCCCCCCGACCCCCCCTCTAGATCCGCGCATGTATAGCACTCATTGTATAAACGTGAACAATTACGGTAGAAGTTTATCAACAAGTCTTAAGCATTGTCTAGCTGTTCATCGGTTGATCCACATCTCAATAAAATGTACATAGCATTAACAAACTGTAAATAATGGCTGAATCTTTCAGGATCAAGGACACCCTTTAACACTACTGCACCATAAAAAAGCAGAAATGACCTGTATTCGGAGGCTTTCCAATATTTCAGCTATAAACTTATTGTTCTAGGTAATCTTGAGATATCCAGAGTTGGACGGATATAGCTAAGTTTTTTGAAGTTCGATTTATTCAATTACACAGTCTATTTGTAATGGTTATCCTCTTCAAAGGTCCACTGTAAAAATGATGTATAGATTTAGAACAAACAAGGGCACCGCTAAGCGGAGCATCCCCTCGCGACATGACTTATTGTACGGGGGAATACGTTATCTAGGAAAATACATGTAAATTTATCAGATCAAAATAAATTAAGTATTTCTTTAAACCACTTTGAATACATACATGTAATATCTTTTTAATCCCAATCCCCAAGCTTTGTGGTGTATAAATTGGGGGAGGGGGTTTACATAACAGTTTTCCTATTCCTAGCAGAAACTCAACACATATACTTTAAAGTTTAATAATTTAGATTCATTTAGTGACATTCATTTTTATATAAGCATACATAAACGATCCGTATACATTATGAAACGTCTCTGAATATCAAGCGCTCTGGAGTCTGCTCTGATGGAAATTCTAGTTGCTAGTTGTCGTATTAAAATTAACCCATAGTATAGTAGATATATATGCAGTTATTATTAATATAAAACAATTTTTGCGTGATAAATGTGCAATATCTGTCAAAGTCTCTACTGAATTTTGGACTAGTTCTATTGTAAGTAATACGGGAAAATTTGTCCGAAAGTCGACTGCTTGTTTCGATGCAAGTCGGCAGACTTAAATCTCTTGCCCGCTTCAACTTTTAACTATGGGCACTAGTCTAACACTCAAATGCTACAAAACGTTTTTTTTTTTACCTTTACTAGATTTAAATCCCCAAAAATGTCAAGTTGTTGATTTGAACTGTATACGGTAGCGATTAACTTCAAGTCGTACATAAAATTACCGGAAATGTCGATTGTCAAGTCGTACATAAAATTCATGTTTTTAACTTCATTTTTTACGATAATTAAAAAAATACTTAATCAATTGATTTTGAAATCAACAGGGTTTGTCCTTTTACCATGCCAAAGAAGTGTACAAAGTTTGATGGATATTCATGAGAGGGTTTTCTTGGAATTTAGAAAATTGAAATGGAGTACACACACACACACACGCACACACATACATACATACATACATGCATACATACACACACACGAACACACACACGCACAGTAACGATGCTATATCCCCTTCGCAACAAGTTGCGCGAGGGGATAATTATATATTTTTACGGTTTAACATGTTCAAGAAAACGTTTACATGCTAAACGCTAATGAAACAAAACGCGTCTTAACTTTATGTGTTTAAGATGTAAACATGTAGATCTGGGTAAGTATGGAGGTAACCAATAAACTAACGTTTCTGTGCTAAACATATTTAAGATGAAAACGCATTAACCCAGTTTTCAACTGATTAGGTAATTCGCACCACTTTCTGAGAACAAAGGAATTGGTCAGTGAGTGACCAGCCATGTTGATCAAGGAATTTTCTCTTGGTAATGTTTATTTCTTTTTTTGGAAATGTTATGCCTGTTTAGTTATGTTTTATTGTGTATTCATTAAATGTAATGTAAGGTGAAACTTTGTTTCTTCCGGTTTGAATTTTATAAAAATTTTACAATCTATTATTTGAATATAGGGAAATTGTGATAGATAATTTTAACGGTTCTCTCAAAGAGCGATACTCTTACATTAAATTAATTCGTAAAGAAAATGAATATGCAGTATCAACATGTATCAAATCAGAGCAGTATTCCTCCCTTGTTGTAAGCCTGGTCGATGGCAAGAATAATGTTCTCAACAAAAGAATCTTTTAATACAAGTATATAACAGTGCACATTATACCAAATATGCAGGTTAACCACATACTAAAATGAAAAGTTTCAATAAACTCATTACAATTACACATAGTCATGTTTTTGAGATCAGCAGGTAAATTCATATATATTATATGAAATGTGCAACAAAGTACTGGTTAAGATAGTACAAATACAATATTTTGACAGTCAAATCCTTAATTTCCCTTTCCTTGACAGTTATTTCTGCTTCTCAGTGGCAACTTCGATAGAAGAGTAGTTTTCACTTCTTCGACTTCACATGCAAGGAGGGCAAGCGACACTTCAAATTCTGGATAGTCCCCGTCTTCAATATCTGATGTTAGTGTGAGAAATTCACCGTCAATGACATCAAAGGCTATGAAAGTAATCCTTCTAACAACTTCTGGTGCAGCAATTTCCTAAATAAAAATAAACAACTTTTATATATACTTAAATTCGTTATATATTAGAGTTTAATTGAATATGCTACTAAAGGAGGTTACCATTAATTCTAAAAGAATGCGAACCTAGCGGTCAGCTTGAGTGCACATGCAGTCACTATAATGTTGTCCTCGAAGTCGTAGAAACTGACTTTTCCTCCTGAACAATGGCATTGGTAAACTCAATGTGCTGACCCACAGTGGTTTTGACTTTTACTCAAATCCCTCCACAGTTGTTAATAGCCACCATTTCAGCAGGTGGCGGGCATGCCGAATTTTGACCTTGATTCAGGAGGACTGATTTGTCAGGAGTTGCTGAAATTGAAAAGCTTGGAAGTTCGTTTGGAATCACATGATCGTCGTATCGAAATTTAGTTGGTTTTCTTCCAACTCTTTCTGATTTACGAACTTCAATGAGAGGTCGTTGTTGTTTTTCTGTTTGGGTTTCTATTGATTGATACGTTTTTGGTTTGGCGCAATTTGTAACTGAGAAAAATTGGTTTGTGTAGGCTCCCGGATATGAACAGTTTTAAGTATATCTTCATGTACAGGGTTTGTTGTTTGTCGGGTCGCAAAGTACCACCATGTGCGTATTTGACAATTGATTCACAACATACGGACCGCTGAACTGAATTCTTAAATTTTTGTTCGTATCCTAATGTTTCGGTTTGAAGGTATACACATCTTTCTTTGACATCAAGTTCTTTGAGTTTTTATTTGCTGATGTAATCATTTTCTCTGCTTTTGATTACGTTTTCATTCGCAATTTTTCTAATAACATTTTCAGCGTGTTCTTTCATGTAGGTTTGCATACCTTTATGCATCGTCTCAAAATTCCTGATGGCATTTGCTAAAGGACATTTTGGTTGCAGTCCTGAAATGATTTTATAAGATGAAAATCCTGAACTGGAACTCCCAGACGTGTACATTGCAAACACCACAGATGGCAAGAATATATTTTAGGACTATCTGTCGTTTTAACTATACGGCGTTAATTTTTCGGCTAATGTAGAGTGTGTTCGCATACCCCGATACAATGACGAACAAAGCTTGGCGTTAACTCCTGAGTGACTTGGAGTTTAACACAGTTCTCTGGTAATTTTCGCAACGAATTCAATACCCTGGTCACTGCTTCCATATTAATTGCATTTGGGGGTGTACTGAAATCACTTTTTTGTCCTCGCACAGGCGTAAACAGAAAATAAGTTTTGTTCTCGCACAGGCGTAAGCAGAAAAGAAATTGGAGTTTCCACCATGTTGTGATTACTTATATTGGTTACGTAATGTAACGGGGAAAAATCGGTTTGAAAATTAGACGTATACTAAAATCACAAATTCAACAAACATCACTTTTAAAAGAAATCCAAAGGGAAAATGTAAAATTATTATCAAACCCCCATGTCTCATCCTTGACAACTTCTCCCCTTTTTCTATAAAGGAACATTCAAATAACTTTAAGATGGAACCGACATTTGGGGACGCTCAAAACCATAACTTCTAAGAACAGAATGAATACAGAGGGGAATTACCATAATAAATTCCAAGACACACCAGTCTAAGATATGACTATCAATCAGATAAACAAATGGCAATAAACATTGGATCACTGTGAGAAGGGGAGAGGAGGGAGATGTCAACATAATAGATCACAAACAGATGCGGCAATGTATTTCTACAATGATCAAACAAATTAAATTTCAAACATAAAATACCTCTCAGTTTACAAAAGAAAAATAAATCGGTATGAATGAAATATATGACAAAATTGTCTTTATCAATAAGATATACCGATGTAAAAAACATTTATTTCATTAATTTTTCATTTTGACAATACTTTGACGAAACTTATCAAACACAGAAATAAATGTTCTTTCATTTGATTTATACCTTCCTACAATAAAATATTGCACAAAAATGTACCATGCACTTAAACTAGAGACGCTTGAAAAAACAATCGAGCCATTTGAAAGGGGCGGATAATTCCAATCCCGCGTTTTTTCAACCAGAACTGCGAAGACAAAAGGCTTTAAGTGCATCTTTGTTAACAGAATCATTTTTTAAAGTGAATGAAATATGAATTCTGAACGGATCCGTTTTATTTGAAGTGTTCATTTAACCCTGTAAGGTGTAAACTTATTCTGTTATTGTTCTAATTTTATTTAGTATGGTATTTTTTCATGGTGTAATTTTGTTCGTCAACTTTAACAACAAAATGTCAAGTGATTCACAGGCTCTGAATAAATAATTGCATCACCCCCCCCCCCCCCCTCCAAAAAAAGGTATTTGTATATCAAAAGGAAAAGGTATAAATTAATGTTACATCTTGGAAAAAAAATATATTGAGAAGTAACCCAAACTTGCAAATTAGTTATGTTTATATTTAAATTAGCAAGTATTTTAATATAGTTAAAGATTTTTTTATCATAAAATATAATATGCATTTTTTTTCTAATTGCAAGACTCCAGAACCAGATTCAAAATTAAAATTAAGTCAGACAAGTGACCAAGAAAGTGATATCTACAGGTCACCTAGTCCGAGCATTCTAAAAAAGAAATAAAAAGTTCATCACATTGGTAGTTAATTTTCATGTTTTTAGAAACAAAATCACACGATTTTCATGAAAATGTCTTAATGTAGTGCCCAAATTCTTGTAACAGGGACCGTGCGTTCTTGCACGATATATTCACTGAAAATAGTTTGGTGACAAAAGAAGATATCGGACAAAAGAAGAAATCCCAGGACCTTTCAGGAGTAAATACGTGAGTACAAAAACTCAAACAATAATTACCATTAAAAAAATTATTAGTAGCCCAGATGGAGCCTTTAAAAATTACAGACATTTTTAAACTGTATCAAAATAAAGGAAAACCCCATAATAGAAACAGCATTTTTTTTTATTAGAAAAATTTAACAAGAGGCCCATGGGGACACATCGCTTACATGATATATGGGTGTTCAAAGGATATTGTGCTATATGGCCCTTCGGTAGAATAACAAAAAAGAATGCCGTACAGTATCCAAATTTTACCATTATTTTTGCATACACTTAATCTTTGACATTCTACCTTTATGAAATACCATTTTTACCGAAAACAAGATCCTACGCAAGATATAAAACTAAATGTTTGATAGGGGTACACTGTTAACTTCCAAGTACCTTTTTTCAGTTTTGCCCACTTTATCAAGCGATCAAAATACATGAGAGCATATAGGTACATTTTCTTCTTCAACGGCTTACTAGTTATTGTATTTTGTTACAAACAATCCTAATGTGAAAGAAGAAAATTGTACCTTAATGCGCTCAAATAAATAAAAAACATTCAAAAATTTAATTGGTCTTCCGCATTATAACGAGCGTTGTTTACCTGGCGTGAATTCGTGCGATGTTTTATAACCTTACTCACTTGATCGATGAATACACTCGAATGAAAAATAGTGTCCTGTGAAATGTTAAAGAGCTATTATAATAAATGCATAGGCGTCGGAACGGGGTAGGTGGGGGCTAAGCCCCCCACTTTTTTTTGCAAAGTTGGACATAGCCATACTTTTTGTGCTTGTCAAGATTTCTAATAAGGTCTAGCCTCCCCCATCCATTTTCAATTTGCTTCAGACACCACTGCAATGTATTGACAGGCATATCACTCTATTTTACCACGGCCCACCCATCATTTTCATCTTTATTCAAAAACAACAAATGGCTACAAACCAATATGATTTTCCGCTGTAATATTTTCTTAAAAGCGGTAATACATTTATCCCCGTAACAGTAATGTGTCATAACTATGGAAAATGTTTTGAAGCGATCTTTTATATTTGTGTCTGAAAACCATCAAGGTTGGTGTAGATTTCATATACTACACCGTTTAGGAGGGGGCCCAAGAAAGTAGTTACAGCATATCTTCTTTTAATTTTTCTGTACAAGTATTTAACGTTTAGCTAGAACTTTCTAGTGATCAATCAAAATTTCAGCGTCAATCATAAAATTATAAGCAAGATATAGAGCTCACAATTCTGCTCTGTTTGAGTCAATGTTTTTGTTCAAAAGAGTTTATTACATTCAACTTTAAATTTTTAAACTTGATATTTCCTATTCAGCATTTAAAATGTAAAAAAACAAAAGCAAGGCCTCAGCTCTCTGTGCAAACAGAAAATTGTGAGCAAAGCTCTGTATCTTGCTTATAATTCAAAGCTATCAACAGTCTCGTTTGAAGTCATCTTTTCGTAAGTTCTATGGTCGATACAACGACCTTGTCAGCAAATACAATCTGCCACTGGGTCGCATGCTGACAGACGTTTTTCATACTGATTGTTAGACCATAATTAATCACCCAATTGCCTACGGACTTTTACCGATTACGACAAAGAGCACACGGCGGGTGTGACCGGTCAGCAGAGCATGCTCACTCCTCCTAGGCACCTGATCCTACCTCCATTTATTTGCTTTGAATTTGTATTTCGTTTAATGGATTTTTGAGATGGTTGACGGATTGTTATTTTTTCATTGACACTCAAATACGGAAAGTAAATAGAAAATTGTAAACAATTAAAACAGAAGAAACGTGCACTAAAACAAAGAAAGATCACAATTTATTTTTCATCACATATATACCTATATATTTCTAGCAGCGAAAACATCGCGGCATACATGATTGCGGCATGTGACAGAGATCCTACTGGCAATATTTTCAGGATGCCTGCCGGACTCACCAAACTAGACTTGCACAGTCTGTACCAAACCATCCATAAAGATGGTATTGGGAAAAGCAAATTCTACAATATTCTAGACTCAAAATATCGCAATCTTGTGTTTTGTAAGGTACATAAACATTTTTAAATATCATTATTATACATGTACTAGTACTCTGTATTGAAGAAGTCTTATTATTTTGATTAGAATCAACGCTTTACAAAATGTACGGATTGCCATAATTTCCGATGTTTGATTGAAAAAGAGCAAGACACTAAAATAAAATCGGAATATATAGCAATGCGAAATTTGCACCTGAAAGAACAACAGTAAGTGAAACCGAAATCACTTTTGACAAAACATTCACTTTAAATGTCACGGATTTGTTTTAATTGGTTTAATTTATAGAATAGCATAATGTTTGTAGTTTATTTAAATATAAATTGTTTAAAAGAAAAAAGATTATGTTTGTATTCTGAACTAAAAGTGAAACATTATAATTGGACTGTCCTTTTAGAATGGAAAGAGAAGCTTATTATGTTCGAAGAGGGCAAGCTGAAATGAGACAGAAGGAGATATTATCATTGATAATTGATGGGATGGACCAAAATAAGACCGATCTGCCATATTATTGCAAATGGAGCAATCCAAGTGTATGTACCTTTGATATTCTGATTTTGTAAAGTTTTTGATTTTATATAAACGATTCAACGATAATTATAATAAGCAATTTACACCATAGAATAATTTTTGGTTAGAAATAAATGGAAATAATACCATAAATCCACCGCTAATTCTTATTATAATATATATGCAAATGAAATTGTAGGGCGCTGGTCAACAAAAGCTGAGAACACATATAACCGGCAGTATTGTACATGGAAGAGGAAAATATTTTTTCATTGACCATGGACAAATACCACATGACACCAATTTGAGTCTGTCTTGCTTGATGAAAATTTTATCAAACGAAACACATAATGGAATACTGCCACCAACTCTCTACGTACGGTTGGATAATACTGCGAGGTACGAAATTAATAAATTGATTTATCTGATATGATTCTTAATCATAAGACTTTTCTATTACATGCAATAGTATATACTATAGTGTTTTTACTTCTTTATAATATCATGTATAAAAAACTATTGTTCTGCTTTTTCTGTGTCATTAATGATAAAAACTTATTATTTTCAGGGAGAACAAAAATAAATATTTTCTAGGAATGATGGCCTATCTTGTGAAACATGATTTTGTTAAGGAGGTAAGTTGTGAGATGTGCTCAGTTTTAATTAATTTCTACGTAAACAAATGTTTATATCGCAAAATACGCTAAAGCATCGAAACAAATATTACTTTATTATGAATACTGTATATCAGCTTTTAATACAAAAGTAATTTAAAAAATTAAACACTAATGTCATAATTCTTGTTTTACGCCACTTTTTATGATTGTTGCTTGTTTCTGTGACATTACCTTATATCAATCCCTACATTTTTTCTGTTATTAAAATCAAGTTCATTTACATAATCATTATAACATAATCATCATACATTACACATTAAGTGTCTACAAATATGTAATTCCAACTTTTAAGTTTCTTCGTATACGAAAGCTTGAAGTTTGTTACAAAAAGTTTTCTGCTGTAAAAGCGTATCATTAAGCTTCCAATAACTAGCACCTCGTGAATTTTCACAAGTACAGAGTTCAAAAGATATACGTAAGTGATCTGTAAATCTATTATTATCAACTTTAGGGGCTTTTCTCAAAAACATATCATTCAGTGGAAAAACTAAGTTTTCCTAAGCAAACACTTGGTCAATTCTACTTTGGGATGTATTATCCCCATTACACTATGTTAGGCCCTGTATACAGGTTTTCTCGCTAGATATCCAGCAATTTTTAAAATAATAGTTCTTGAAAACATTGTTTAGAATATTAACACTTTTGTCATTGTTATTTGTATCAAGCTGGCAATCAAAGTCCTTCCACAATATGACATTATCTAGGTTCATAGCATTTTGATCAATCCCTACATAATATAATAAAAATTTATATACCTTGCATAGTTACAATGGTAATTTAATTCGAGGTATACATGTCATTCCTACTTGTTGGGCACACTCACGAAGATGTAGACCAGTGCTTCTCAACAATTAGCCAGAAGTTAAAAGAAAAGGATGCTCTTACTATGCCCAATTTAGAGGCTCTGATTTTTAACTCACAGACTCCACAACCGCATGTTTCCAAAGTTAACACTGTCTGGAACATTTCTGGTTGGTTAGAACCATTTATTAATCAGGTTCACAACATAACGTTTACGAAGATGTACAGGTAATTATCATTTTTCTGCATTTTTAGTATACAATTTACTGCAGTGATTTTTAAAAGGCTAACCGGTGTTTTAAATATGTTCTGTAAATTTTTTTTACGAATTCAAATATGTGCAAAAATTGAAATAAATCAGCAATACCATACACAAACTTGTCAAGGAGTCTCATATATGCATATTTAGTTAAGTTTTATTCTGGAATAGAAAAATTTTTAATTTGTAATGACGACCACCTCCCTGCCTGAAATCTTTCAAAAAGGACTATTAAACCTATAATTTTAGCGAAAAACTTAAAAGATCATTAAAGAGTGCATGACCTGATATTGAAAAGGTGCAAGACTCTGATAGAAAATAATTTAATAATAATAACAAGGTGGCTATTATTCATGTTTTATCTAAAACAACCTCCCATCCCCCATCCCCCCGTGGCAGACAGAAACTCTCCCTATGGGCATTTAAACAAACGAAAAAAAACCCAGCTTTATCGATAAAAGCCATCATGAGTTACTCACTTCTCCTGTTCCAGTTTTTGAATATTCAACATTCGTTGAGAATCACCATCTGGCATATATACCAAAATCATTTTACCTTTATATATCAGTGATTTTAGTTAGCCAATTATTACTTTACTATTAACATAAACAAGGAACAAGAATATATATGGTTTAGGGGTGGGGATATTAACCGTTTTCAAGATATTCAGGCACTACCTGTTTGAGTGGGGTCAGGACCACCCCAAGGGCCCATGACCTACATACCATATGATGCCCCTTGACACAAGGAACAAGGAACAAGAATATATATAGTTTAGGGGTGGGGATCTCAACCGTTTTCAAGTTATTTGTGCACTTCCTGTTTGAGGGGGGTCAGGACCATCCCTGGGGCCCATGACCTACATACCATATGAAGCCCCTTGACACAAGGAACAAGAATATATATGGTTTAGGGGTGGGGATATCAACCGTTTTCAAGATATTTGGGCACTACCTGTTTAAGGGGGTCAGGACCATCCCTGGGGCCCATGACCTACATACCATATGAAGCCCCTTGACACAAGTAACAAGAATATATATGGTTTAAGGGTGGGGATCTCAACCGTTTTCAAGATATTTGTGCACTTCCTGTTTGAGGGGGGTCAGGACCATCCCCAGGGCCCATGACCTACATACCATATGAAGCCCCTTGACACATGGAACAAGAATATATATGGTTTAGGGGTGGGGTTCTTAACCGTTTTCAAGATATTTGGGCTCTTCCTGTTTGAGGGGGATCAGGAACCACCCCTGAGGCCCATGACCTACATACCATTTGATAGCCCTTAACACAAGGAACAAGAATATATATGGTTTAGGGGTGGGGATTTTAACCGTTTTCAAGATATTTGGGCCCTTCCTGTGCCATATTGGCCCCACCCTAGTGCCTAAACACCTGTCCCAGGGGTCATAAATTTCACAATTTAGGTAGAAGACTTCATGTACATCATATCCATGCATTTAGTTTTAAACAAATATCTATGGGAGTAGAGAAGAAGATTTTCTAAGATTTAATACATTTTTACTATATGGCCATATTGGCCCCACCCTAGAGCCTGAACCCCTGACCCAGAGACCATGAATTTCACAATTTTGGTAGAGGGCTTCATGGACATCATAACCATGCATTTAGTTTTTAACAAATATATATGGGAGTATAGAAGAAGATTTTCTTAGATTTAATACATTTTTACTATATGACCATATTGGCCCCACCCTAGAGCCTGAACCACTGACCCAGGGGCCATGAATTTCACAATTTTGGTAGAGGGCTTCATGGACATCATATCCATGCATTTAGTTTTTAACAAATATCTATGGGAGTAGAGAAGAAGATTTTCTAAGATTTAATACATTTTTACTATATTACCATATTGGCCCCACCCTAGAGCCTGAACCCCTGACCCAGGGGCCATGAATTTCACAATTTTGGTAGAGGGCTTCTTGGACATCATAACCATGTAATCAGTTTTTTCCTCACATGTGTGGGAGTAGAGAAGAAGATTTTTGAAAATTTGGCTGTTTTTTGCATATTTGGCCCCACCTGTGGCACCCTGGTGGTGGTAGAGCCACCAATTTCACAATTTACATTCCTCTTACCATAAAGATGCTTCACATCAAAAAAGGGAACAAT
Source organism: Magallana ariakensis (assembly GCA_020458035.1). Classification (NCBI taxonomy): domain Eukaryota; kingdom Metazoa; phylum Mollusca; class Bivalvia; order Ostreida; family Ostreidae; genus Magallana; species Magallana ariakensis. The sequence goes on along the minus strand of CM035811.1, from coordinate 28,341,215 downwards.
TGGCCTTGTAGTTTTTAAGAAGAAGTTAAAAATGTAAATTGTTAACGCACGACGACGGACGAAAACAGATAGCAATAGGTCACCTGAGTTTACTCAGGTGACCTAAAAATACAAATATGTAGACGTTTAATGCTTATCTAAGCAGTTTGAGCGAGGTAAAATAACAAGTTCCAATGTTTATTTAAGCAAGAAATAAATAGAGTCCAGGGGATTCCAAATACATATGCATACACTTGTGTGTACGGAAAATTTTACGTGTTTATTTTTCAGTGCTGTGAATAACTTTACGGATTTATAACGCGCGTTATTCAATTTGTAAGTTCACCTGACGGCAGTTATTGTCATAACGATGTCAATAATAATTTATTCAATGCTATAATAAAACTCTTAAAAATTAGCAGACCGTTATATGTTATTTGTTTGAACATTAAGCCTTACTGCTGTTTTGTTTTCTTGATTTTTCGAGACATAAATATTACCGAAAATTACATTGCAATACACTCTGTACTTTTAATACATTCAATTATTATATATATTTAAGGGTTCAAAAAGATGGAACTGGACATGTTTATGTGTAGTACAAAAATCTTTCGACAGAAGAACAGTGGCATCCAACATCGGATGAAAGACAACTAGAAATCTTTAAACTAGACGATGTTGGATGTCAAATGACACCTCCTGGCATTCCAAATCATGTGCACCCTTGCATGGCAGAAGAAGATATTCAAACTCTTATGAGGTTCATTAATATTTTGATATTATCGGTCCCAGATTTGACACATTACTTTGAAGTTGATTCAAAATATATGATTTTAAAACACCAAAATACATATCTTATAATTCTTTTTATTTGAATAAAAAATCTAAATTGTGAATGTTATTTGTGTATGAAAAATAATTATGCATAGGGCAATTAATTTACGAAACAAATTTATTTCAGATCTCTTGACAAAGACTTCAAGCTTGCACAATTTACAGACGAGTGTACAAATTGGTGGAGAGAATTTCTGGCTAGTGAAATTCTGGGTTCAAATGAAGAAACTTGGCCAACCTTGAATCGAACTACGGAAGTAGACCCGATGTCAACTTTAAGTGAAAAAAAATTAGACTTGATTGAAAAGAGATCGCAATTCAAGGAGGTAAAGAGCTTTATCATACCCCCGTAAACGAAGTTAAGGGTCGGGGTATACTAGTATTGGAATCATCCTGTCCGTCCGTCCATTCGTCTGTCTGTCTGTCGGTAGAGACAATTTTTAGGTCTTCCCCATATAAACTTTCTAACTTCTACATACATGTAATCTCAAAATTTGTTCATATATTGAACCCAATCAGCTTCAGTTTCTAGTCAGACTGATGTTGAAAATCAGTGATGCATTCATTAGAAATTAAAAAGATAACAGTTTCAATAATATCGGTCCTATACTTATCGTCAAAAGACGACTATTTCGGTTTTTTATTTGAACAGAGAACAATTTTTTACATGTAAGTGCATGGTACTGTGCATTGATTTTAAATTCCTTAATTCAGTATAAAGTAACGTATTAAAATACTGTATTAATTTTATGAATTTTAACGATTTAATATGAAAACCGTTGTTAAAAATTTGTAGGTTTTTTTTTTCTAATTGGAATATGCGTAAAAATTGGAATCAAGCAGCAATATTAACTTGTATTCAAGCTCATCTCTGGAATATTTTCCGGTAGAATGTTCTATCAGTAGACCATGTAGAAATAGAACTACATGTCCGCGACATCAGGGAGATGTACCGTGTTTACTAAGGTTTACGTAAATTAATTTTGAGATTATTCAAATGAAATTTAATACACGCTTTGTAAATATGTCCTATTGTTTGTATTGTACCATATCATGATTACTTTTAATAGCAGATTTTAATAGAAAGTTCCGTTGTTATCAATTTATTGTGCGCCCTTAAAGCACATTGAATTTAGATCCCGACTTTTAAATACGCTCTTTATTTTAAACCAAAGTTCAAATCTGAACTTATGCATGTTACCGCCTTTAAAATATAAAAAAACCAGTAATCAAGATCTTTACATTGACACCATTTAAGATGATAATATATTGCATTTGAGACAAGCTGATTAATTATACATCACCTAACACAACATACTTTAACATCGAAAACATCGCTATAAAATACCGTATGTGGAGAAGTTAATTACTTACACAATTTAGCTAAGATGCCGAATTTAGGGGGCACTTTTTTGAGATAAAAGCAAATTTCACTGCCTAAGAAATTAGGTCAACATCATCAGTGCCATTCAAAGCATGATACTGACCAGTTCCCTTTGTTACACCGCAATCTGATATTTCAGGATGGTCAGCACGTTGTATAACCATTTCACAAATTTACATTTGAGCTTCTTCGGTGTACACGTGCTTTCTTATCAGAACAAAGAAATTTGGAGTTACCATTTACTTTGCACAAAAATGTAAGCAGAATTTGGAATTAGACTCTAGTTCTTACTAACATTTAAAATTTTATAATGCATAATGTAAAATTGAAGTTATTATATGCATCGTTTTTAAAAGTTATATGCACATGCAATCGATACACAATACAACGCTATAATTTTTAACCATAGAATGGTAGAACAAAATTATCTTAATACATGTATATATATATGTTTTCATAATACACTCATACATTTCAAAACATCAATTTTTCTAGAGTGAAATACAAACATATTTTTTCTTAAAATATCAGTGTTATTTCATATTTTATGTATTTTAAAATGGTTTTAGTTGTATATGCATAAAACCTTGTGTATTCTTGCAGGTAAAGAGTCTCAGCACCATCGGAGGAGAAAACATAAAGTGTACAGCGAGAAGATTTCTCTCTTATGTTTTTTTTCAAATGCCCTTGCAATAAGAATAAATTGGAAAGGTTAAGGGGAAAATTGCTTTTTCTACTCCGAGGACTAAGGATGTCATAACCAGTAAGAATCAATCCTTATTTTTTTAAGTAGTCAAAATCATTTCATGAAAAATTATTCATTGGCTGTAAATTTTTTTTTACACACATTTTATGAATTCTTTTACATATTTGTATATTTTAGGAAAAACCGGTTTACAACTAACGCACCCGATAGTGAAATTTGTATTGTGATAAAGGACTGGTTCAGGTTTGATGGAGATAGAGGAGATGAGAGGAAGAAAGGAAAAAGACTGTGATAATTCTCTCACAAACGACTCTCAGTCTGATTAAACATGTGCTAAGTGTATATTGTAATTTAAATATGTGCAACTGCACATTGTGAAACATAACTTACAGGTCATCTTTGATTTTTAAATATTTTAAAGGAAGACACACGTTATGATTTTTTTTTACAGTTGATAATTTGAAATGGTTTACTTATTGAAATAAAATACTAATTCAGCTAACAATGCACATTTTCAAGCGTTTTCTGTCAGTGACAGCAAAATGTTATGTACAACGATGTACAACGTTGGCCCAACATTGGTGTACTTCTGTTAACTCTGTGGTATTATTTGTTGGTCTAATGTTGGCAAATGTTATGTACAACGATGTACAACGTTGGCCCAACATTGGTGTACTTCTGTTAACTGTGTGATATTATTTGTTGGTCTAATGTTGGCTATCATGTATTAATGAACATATATACAACGTTGGCCCAATGTTGGGCCATCGCGTGTTTGTAATCTAAACGTTGGTATAATGCTGGCACAACGAATACATAGAAATGTTACTTCTTTGGTCCAACATTACCCCAACATGTTGTGCCAACAAAGGGCCACAGTGCACTTATACATATATTGCGCCAATGTTATCTTGCCAACGTTGGGCCAACAAAGTGTGTTACATTGGGCCAAAGTTGCCCAAACATATGCATGCTATCTGGGTATACGATTACTTCATAAATATATTTCTTTAATTCATATAAATTCTACAAAATAATAAAAGCTTAATTGAATTTACAGCCAAACAATTCGACATTATAAAAGATAAACATGTAAACAAGTATCAGGCATTGTTTGTGTGTACAGCAGTGTACTTGTCAGGTTTCATATAATTTCTTCAATGCCCGGTAACAGGGACGCTTATTTCTGTCCGATATTAAACTAAACAGATCAAATTATAATTAATAAATGTTAGCTAGCTATAAATGCGTATGAATTTATACTTTAAAAATAACTCAGAATGGTTTAACTATAATTGATAATTTATAATGATTCCTTAAGAAATTATGATTTCCAGATCGTGTTTACATTTATCGCCGAGCGAATTGCTCGATTATTAATAATTAAGCTTAGTTATTATGTGATAAGAAAATAATTTGATAAAAATGTGTTTAAAGAAAAGTTCAATAAGTGCATCGAAGTTATTTATCTGTTTTTTATACATAAATCTTATAAAAACAAAATATCGTATGGCCTACCTGTTTGTTTACGTTATTGCGTTCATCCCGCTCGAAGAATTTTCGGCTTGTTTTATAAATCAATTTGAGTACTGCGTGTGTTTATAAAATCATTTTATTCTTAAATTTCGTTTTATTTAACTTGTATTCCTATATTTGGATGGTATAGGATAGGATAAGATAGTATAGAGCTTATTTGCAAGATAGGATGCAGGATATAGGATAGGATAGAATAGTTTTTGTCAACTTTCAGGATAGCAGCACTGTACAAAAGCGTGCCAATCCAACATCAATCAATTGATATATATTGTTAGACACAACATGAAGAAAAAAAATTCCTTCTGATATATTTGACTTTTCTCACCTTGATTTCTAACACTAAGGATGAACTAGAACTGTCCTAATGGGACTAATACCCCCGCAAGGCTAATTTCAAATGGGACAAATAATTGAATTGAATAATAAAGGTTTGCGACACATAAATTTCAAAAATTCTAGAATTGTAAAAAACTAAATTAGTTAACAGAAAAATTAAAATCAAAATGTTTAAAACTTCACTGTAAATACATGTACATATGTATAACAGTAATACATTTACAAATGTATGTATTTGATGATATTTTATTATTTCATTGTTTTAAAGAAAAACCAACAAAGTGGCAATAACCCCTCCCTTTGCAGTAAATGAAAATAGCCAAGCAATGCTCTTCCGTTGATAAAACTTTGAATATCTTTCTGACAGTTGCAATAAGTTGTTTCAAATTTTCCTCACTTTCTCCTATGATACAATAATGCAACTCCATATCAGAAAATTGATCCCATAGGACTATGATTTTCTTTGATGAGCTTGTTAAATTGAATGAACTCCAAAAACATTATCATAATTAGCATACTATGTAAAAATATGAAAAAAAGAAAATTTAATATTACAAACAATTTTAAAATTGTCAAAACACTACAATCATATCAGTAATTTTGAATTTCATTTAAATTATTGCCCTATAGGGTCATTTCATCAATTTACTTGACTAATAAATTCAAATAGCTTCTAAAAATAGTTAACTTCTTTATTAATAATGATATTACTTGTTTCCTTATAATGATAGAAACCTTTGGTTTACATGAAGCAGTATTAAAATAACCCCAAAACAACCGCCCATTTTACAGATTATCAATTTTCCCTAAAACCATGGCTCAGATAATGGCCCCCTTGGGACAAATGAATTCAGCCACACTTGTCTTTGATGTTCTTATTAACTCCTAAAAAATTATCATTGACCAACAAAAATTTTGCATTGTCAGTTGATGCATGTAGAATACTTATAAAAAATTAATTTAGTTAAGAAATAAAGACAAAACCTGGATGTATTAATATAAATATATTTTAGAGTGTTTACATTAATTAATCAATAAAGTATGTATGGATTACCTCCCTTACTTTTCAACATCAGTGTACAATATATAGAATAACTGTCATAGAATCATTAAATCTTGTCTGATCTTAAAAAAAATTGCAGGTGCACATCTTTAGATGGTGTTCAACATATATACAAATTTCCAGACTGTTCCATGCTGTAGTAAAAAATTCTATAGGGGGGACAAAGTTGCGTCTACAGACAGACGGACATGGTGAAACCAATATACCCCCCTAAACTTCGTTTGCGGGGGTATAATAAGACTGCATGTAATTATGCTCCTCATCATTAACCTCATTTTCAACCACATGCTCCGTGTCTGCAAGTAAATTTTCATTTGTCTCAGATTCTGCAGATTCACTTTTCTCAGCTTGCCTGCACTGTCCAGAATACAAAAAAATTATCTCCCCTTTAAAGAGGGTGTTGCCCTTCATTTAAACAAACTTGAATCCCCTTCACCCAGTGATGCTTTGTGCCAAGTTTGATTGAAATCTGCCCAGTGGTTCTGGAGAAGAAGATGTAAATGTGAAAAAACAACGACGACAGACAACGGACAAATTCTGATCAGAAAAGCTCACTTGAGCTTTCAGCTGAGGTGAGCTAAAAAGGAAAGAAAATTATGACCATACGATAAGTTAGATTATATGATTGACATACATTTAACCGAAAGGCTATAATCATTTAACTGTAATAAATATTATTTTATTTTATAAATAAATAATTTTATTTTTGTATAACTTGGATGTCACACGAGGAATTATGAAATGTCCAATACAGTGCCAAGTACAAAAAAGTTATAAACGCTCTACACAGATCTAGGCACGTCAACAAGAGTGATTTAGCATTAGAGATCTTGGAAAACACCAACATTTAAGTGCTGATAGTGTGCCTGTCGGAGGCTCGTCCCAGTTATCAGCATCAGTTCTTGTTAACATTTGAGACAAAGAGGTTACACAACTTTATAACGATTAATGGGTAACTATGCTGCAACAAGGCAGGAAAGGAAAGTGGATTAAGTTTTTTTTCCACTTTCCTAAAGATTCTAATTTGAGAAAGCAGTGGATTTATGACTGTAGAAGGAAAGATTTCACACCTGGAGATTGGCATAGACTGTGCTCAGTAAACTTTTTCCAACAATAGCAATGATTAAGATCCTGAGATGCTGAGTACTCTAGGCCTAGCTTACAGATTAAGAAAACGTTGAAAACCTGATGACGGCAGAGAGAAAAACCTTTATTTTAGGAATGTATTTCCAAATGGACTTGACAGCTCTGAAGGAGACCCTCAAGTTAGTCTGTATGAAGCAGCCCTCACTATTGAATGATGTCCTAAAGTCTTCTGATGGAAATGGGGATCCAGCGCCGGGAAATAAGCCTGCAGTTCCGAACTGGTGTTCCTGCAATAACCGTAGGGAAATGCCTACAGAGAGGAAAAAAGTGTTGTGGGTAAATTCCTGAGAACGGTCACCCCAAATTAGCTTAAGTTTTCACTATCACAGAACTTCATGTAAGTATCAAATATCTATACATGGACTAAAAAAACCTGACTATTATCTACTTAACTGCCATGTCTTTTTATTTTCTTTAGAATTTCTATAAATTTACAGTATAGAAAAGGTATATTTTTATTAAATAGTTCAGGTCTCAATATTCATTTAGTAACCACATATAACGGTAAATATGTACAACAGAAGCTTTCTTTTTAATACTGATACAGGTCCTAAATAAAGCTATGAATGAAAGTTTGTCGCTCCCTTATGATTGATTCTTTGGAAAATATAAGTATACCTGAAAACATTCCACATAAACTTCCACAAAAAAAATAGAAACAAAAAAGTTCAGGTTCCACTCTCCTCAACCCACAAGGTCCAATCAAACAGATGAACGACTAATTTCATCGAAAGAAAAACAGACATCATTTGTTACTCAGACAGATGACCAATAACCCTAGTTCAATCAATGTCATAATTTGTCACGCTAAGTTATGGAAGAAAATTCATAGTGATGATCCTGAAGATAATGATGAAGATTCAACTGTGAACGTAGAGGAAGATTCAGACGAGTTTTATCTTCCAGATGACTCCGATCTTGAAGTTGATGATGACGAGTTCAGACGACAACTTACAAGTTAAAATAGGACACATCACCCGTGGATGAGAATCAGTTCTTAGTTAGTGAAACCGCACTAGCTGAATTGTTGTCTGTATGTCGTTACTGTAGTGCAGAATGTACACCTGTCACCAAGTTTTTTAGAGGGACATTCATTTATACATCTTCGAAATTTTAAATGGGCATAGATTTACTTGGAGTAGTCAAACAAGCCACAGCCCTTTGCTTTTCACAGCTACTACTATATTAACTAGTGGCTGAAATGCTACCAAAATATTGTAACTATTTAAGAACATTACCTGCTACCAAAATATTGTAACTATTTAACTATTTAAGAACATATAAGAACATTACCTGCCTGCAGATGTAACTGCAAGGACATACAACAGACTACAGGCATATTATTTTGTACCTTATGCAACGAAAACCTGGTATTTTGAACAATCCCAGTTGCTAACTGAAATAAATGATGGATCAAGCCAAGATGTTGTAGGTGGAGATGCAAGGTGCGACTCACCCGGATACTCTTGCTTAATATGGGACATATACAATCAAGGATTTGGAAAGGAACAGCATTCTAGATTTTAGTTCAAAATGCCCATCCTATAGATCAGCTGCACTGAATATTTCTGTCCTTAATGAAGATGTCCCTGTGCCACTTACTTAGTATTTTGAACATTTTGAGAAGGCAGCTTAAATTCGCAGGCATTCATCAAGATATGCAGGAATATAAATTATGAACACTATAAAAATTGCATTAAACAAACAAGATTAAATGTCTTAATATTTATTAATTATATGACTGATTGTGTGAGATGTGCCTTTTTGTTTGCTTTTCATCTGGCATATCTAAAACACAATATTGTTCTGATGGAAATGCCTATCTAATTTTGGATACGACACATGCAAGTACTATTTTTCTGTTGTTTCCCTAAAACTTGCCATAATATTGTTCTGATAGAAATGCTTATATAATTTTAGATACGACACATGCAGGTAATATTTGTCTGTTGTTTCTTCCCTAAAACTTTCCATATCAACCTGATAAATCGTCTATAGGCAAGATGTCTGTAAACTCTGTAAACAAATAACATTGAATGTAAGACATAGAGGTTTGGTGGTTTTGTGCTCGATTTTGTAATGTCAATGTGCATATATTCTGAAAATTTTATAAATTCACAGTACACAGAACTAACTAGTGATTATCATCGACTGGTCCCACATTTTGTAAATATTCATACATTGAAACTTGTAAAACGTGTTGATTTAGATAACTGTCTGTAAGTATTGGACTTTCTGTTAGTGTTGTTGTACATATTCTATCATTTTTTTTGGTCATAATTATATTTTTCTATATGGATTAAAACAGATGAGAATCAGAATAAATCTACCACAGAACTATCATTGTCTGGTGTAGCACTTTTTGGAGTTATATCAGTGTTAGCAAAAGGTTCAAATTGATAGGGTCTAATGTTTTCAGGATCAGAAAAATCTACGTTTGGAATTTCATTTCCAGTGTTTCCATTATTTTTACCCTGCTTTTATGAACCTCTGATGTCATGGTCAGAGCTCATTAACGCTACCTGCTGGACTCAGCAGGCTGCATTTCTCACTGTGTTATCAGTGAATGCAGTAAAACATGACCAATATTTCCATTATTAACAGACAGAAACTGATTTATCAGAGATATTTATAGCATGTATAAAGTTAATAAAAATTGTGTCACAAATCGTTTAAGAATATTCTGCTGGAAACAAAACTATATGGCAAGAAATGCTGTAACGTGTGTTTAAGCCTTTTCAGACAGGATATATTTAAGTTTGTAAAAATAAAAAAACAACAAAAAACCATCCCTATGGAAAAAATGTAGGGTCTCGATGGAAGGAGTTGACTTATTACATATTAATAAATGAAATATAGATTTTTGTGATTTTTTTTTTAATCTTTCAAAAACTGTACAGTCTAGAAAAAGCTGAATGTTTAATAAATTAATTTAAAAATTTGTTTGATTTTTTTTTTCAAGTAAAGATATACTCTATTAGGTTGTCTAGTTATTTTGTATTTATACTCTAAAGACGGTCTATACAGGTTAAATTTCATTTTGCTATTATTATTTAGGTAAGCAATGTGGCCCGTGGGCCTCTTTAGGGTTACCGCAATGCTAGCTTTGCTAAAGACACATTTTTTTAATGAAGGGCGATCGCGAACTTCTGCTCGACATAATACGCCTCGTTATTGGTCCCCTATCGGTTTGTCCTCCGCGTCCGTCAGTCTGTCTGTCCCCCTGTCTGCCCCACATCAGTTTTCCACACTTTTTTTTCTTTTGTTTTTGAGGAATAACATGAAACTTCCTAAACCTTGGCTGTTATATTTTTTAATAAAAATAAAACATGAACAACAATGTGAGACGCCAAAAACTTAATTAATTTGCGTACATGATTGGATATCGCATGTACAAGTTAACATTACCCATTAAAATTATGAAAAAGACAACGTGTACACACAATTTTCGTACATTACAATACATTGCATGTAAGACTTAACAATATTGCTTCCGCATACCTTATGAACACACATTGCATGTAAGACTTATCAATATTGATTTCGAATACATGAGGTGTATATAATATTTCTGGTAACGGTTGATGAATATATTGGCTGTCAGTAATACTTCGTGAAGTTCTGCAACACATGACGATACTAATTCGATGATGCACCAATGGCATATGTACGACTTATCAATATAAATTGTAACTACTTTAAGATAAGTCGTACTTATAATATCTCGTGACGGGTTGTTATGGTACTACTACCGGAGTTTAGCAGCAACGGACGGTAAATAGCTTTCCAAAAAGCTTGCCTGACTAAACATATTTATTTCATTGCAAGAACATGATTCTATGAGTTTTTATCTGTCTTTGATTTGTAGTTCGCTTCCAAATGCGCATCTCTAAAGTTGGACTGTTCATGCCGAGAAATCCCCCACCAAAATCGACAGTGTAGGAGAACCGTTAGCAATTAGTGACCCACGGTTCTGATAAGCGATGGCTACTCCGTCCGTGCTGCAGGGGGTCAGTGTTACCAAGGTTTTATTACCTCATCGTCTTGTAGCTGGTCTTATCTCAAAATTCTGCTTGTTTAAATGCACACACTTCAAGGATAGATTCGACAAAGAAAACAATGGAAAAAAGAATAAAGAAAAAGCCTCAAAGATTCGGAGAATGGGAAGAGACAGTAAACTTTAGGAATGAGCCGAAAAATCAAGAGGTGAATAAAATTATTATTGTTAGGAATATATAAATCAACTTGTATGAAAAAAAATATACAGTATTAAAATAACAAATGATCATACATTTATGCAAGATAAACGGAAAAATAATATATCACTTCTCAAAATTGAGTGGGCTTTTTTTTTGGAGGGGGGGGGGGGAGTGTTAACCTGCCCTGCATTTTCCTTTTTTTTGGGGGGGGGGGTGATGCAACAAGAAACAAAGGACCTTAGACTTTTTTGTCTCAATAAGGTCATTTTTAAAGATGGAGGGGTGCTCAAGATTAGCATATTTAAATATCATTTACTTTTTTAAAATATTAAACTGATCAGCCAAGTTTTTAATTATAATCAAGTTTATTCACTTGCTTAGTTTCTATCTCTATTGAGTCCACTACGATTTGGTACTGCATTAAGAAGTAATTAAACATTCTTTTAGAAATTGTGGGAAGTTGAGGACGTACTAGATGAGCGTGGAGAGAACGGGGAAAAAGAGTATCTCGTGAAATGGAAGGACTGGGAGGGTCCGAATACTTGGATCTCGGCCGAACACAATCCTGAACTCCAATCATTTGTCACGAGAAATATGAACAACCCCAACTCATGCAAGCTTAACAGGGACCTATTGGAGCTTCCAGAGTCTGACGACAATGTGGAAATATTGTCACTTAAACAAGCTATTTTCGACAGTCTGGCGGATGTTAGGTACACCCCGGAAGGCAGCATAGGACACCAAGCCAGAATAACTGTGAAAGTGCCAGTTTCTGCCGAAACGTTTTCTGCCACTTTCCGCGCGAAAATTCAAAAGATTCCCAAGGACAATGGAAATGTCGATTGCAACCTCACAGTAGATGAGGTTTCATTGGTCTTAGGCAATAACTGGATGAAACGAGGATACAAGACGTCAACAGAAACATATGTATCAGAACGAGAATATGTCCACATATGGTGGGGATATAAGGCCAGGCAGCAATATTGCCACAATAACTGTGCAAGGTATAGTCACTTTCAATTTCAGACATGTAGATACATGTAACACTAAAAAAAAAATAGGGAACATACAGAGGGGAACATTAATATTTTATTACATGTATTGACAAAAATTTGACAAGTATTCAGAAATATGATGAGTATATTATTTGAATGCACTTAATTATAATGATCCAATTTCTGATTTAAAAATTTACTAGTCTAGCATAAATTAAGTGTTATAATTTGGAACTTGAATAGGACATATAGAGAAATGCAAGCTTGAACAAAATGAATTATACTAATATAACATGTTCTCATTATTAGTATGTACAAACATTCCATTTATATTCAATAAAACTGTGAATTAACAATTCATATGTGAGCTTTCTATGTAATGAAGATGTAGCTGGGCTGGCGTGGAAGAGGAACGTCCTCAACTATGCACACCAACCATTACAAACATCCCTGGTCCTGCTTGGATTTTTTTCACTTTCACAAGATCAAGGAGGAATAGAGTTACTGGAGATGTAGCCAGAAAAAGTAAGTAGAAGTGTAGAAGTCTATATACATAAGTTATATTTGACATATAACTATTGACTTTCTTTGACTACTCTGTTTTTTTCCTATATGGTCTCTTTACTCTGGTAATTTCCTCAACATCTGCCCACAGCATTCGGTTTTCTCTTTCAAGAATCTGATAAAAAAAATTAAATTATTAATCTGAAAGCTAATTTATTATAATTTTTTTTTTCAGAAAGGAGGCCCAATACTTATAGAAGATAACAAGGTAAATACTTGTTTAGATATGTTCTGTCGGTTTTTGCCCCCATTTCTGTTTGTGCTCCCAAAGTAGGCCTGCCTGTGGTCGAAGTTCTTTCTTTCCACTTGGGCTACCCCAATATCATGCAAGAAGTTAAACTTGCCTAGAAATTGGGGTACATGGTACACCAAGGCTGAAATTAACATTAAAATAAGATTAAAAATCATTAAAATTGAATATTTATACAAACATTTTTGAGGATAAATTGGTGCTTCTGTGTCTGTTGTGTAAGTTCTTACCATGGATATAAGGAATGACATCTTCATCAAATGTCTGTTTTCGGAAATTTGATGCCCACTCTTTAGCATCATTATGAAATATTTCTGCTGTTTTATAGGTTGTTGAGTTGGGAAGGACCCGCAGACTTTCCATTAGCTGGTGAAATTCCTGCCAGATCTCCTGCAAGGCGTCAATGTCCAAATCTTGCTCATATTCATCATCCGTCAAGTCATATGAGACTTGAAGCCTTGAGTGACACTTTTTTTGTACCTGGAAGGAATATTTTGAAGCAAAATATGCAAGATGTAATGTCTTTTTTAAACTACATGCATCATGTTGAACTATGTTACAATGTCATGTAGATTGACTTTTTCTACTGTTATTTACATTTACAAAGTGTTATATCACTGATATATATTTGTAATCAAATGTTATACTTCTGACTTAATATATTTTGAATTTTAACAAACCTTTGTGTTGCTTCCTATTGCTTCTTTTAATCGAGCAACTAAAACACACTTTTTTCCCTTTTTGTCGAGTCCTCTGCCTGAGAGTTCATCTTTTAGCTGGCTTATTGTAAGGCTCTCAATATTCACATAACGGCGGTCTCTTTGATCACTAAGAACATTGGCCAACTGCATTTTATGAATAACTGTTCTCAAGTCATCTCCTTATATAAAAAATAATTCAAAATAAATTAAATAGCCAACAGAGCCATTTGTTATCATCAGATAAGTTACAAATGTAAGAAATGCTTGATTTTGGAGAGAAAAATAAAAATTGTAATAATAGATTACACAATCTTACCATTTGGCTGCGACCACTTCTTGACTTTTGTATTCAACTTGTCGTCCCCTTTCTCTTCCCACATCCTAAAGGAAACACCTATCCTTCTTAGCTCTTTACAGAGATCATCTTCAGTTTTCTGGTCAATGGACCACGTTACAACCTAAAAATAAACAATGTGCATTACATGTATTATAATCTATAATTAATTACACTTATGTATGAATGTATTTTCATTGCCTTAAATTACTGGAACATTTGGTATCAGTCTTGATAAAGTCAAACCTTTAATAACTCAGTGCATTTTGATCATCAGAATATAACAAATTATTCTGCTACCTGGTTAAAAAGTTTTTGAGAAATCCTAATCCGAAGATGAAGGTCATCAACAGGCATGTCATCATAAGGAATAAATGGACACAAGTCTTTTTCCTTGTATCCAAATGTGTTTCCTGACAAGTTCTTCACTTGTTCTAATGGGCATCTTTGAATTGGCCATGAGGGAACTAAAATTGAAATGGAACTTTGTAATGTAATGTAAAGGTTTTAAGAATTGTACATTTTTAAGATTGATAATGTTATAAACTTACTACTGAAATCGCATATCTGTTTCTTAGAGCAGTGGCACCACATACAAAAGTACTGACACTGGGCCCCATTGATCCCTCTTATTATTGAAAGTGCTTTCCAATCACATGTAATAATCCTTGAAAATTTCAAAATTTGGTGACATAATATAATGAAAATACGACTTTAAAACAGCAAATTATGGACAATGTTAACAATAAACTCTCATAAGCAACTGTTCCTCATGTTATTATTAAAAGAAAATTCAAATTTATAGATAATTTACCATTTAATAGAAATTAGTCTGCCATTTAATTCAAGTCCATTTTCTTGTAAATATTTCATTTCTTGAAATGTTTCTGTCACCAAATTTTCAAGCACTGGTCTGCTTTCATCACCTAAAAGTATTAAATGTATAATTTAATGTAAAATATATTTTAATAATAATAACTAAATTATTAGATTTGGTGTATACTGGTAGAATTGAAACAAGAAACTAAATATACCAATGTAAAAAAATAATGTAAATTCATCCTCTGGTGACATGCTTATGCCTTTGACATCTTCCGGAAGGGAATTCCTTGGTATGAGTATCTTAAATACTCCTCTTACGGAGTTAATGTTTTTTGAAATTTTGGCCCCATCACAGGCAAAACGTAATAAAAGTGTGTCGTTTTCCAAATATTTTTCATTTTTGGAATAGGACATGACATACTCCAATATATCTTTTGCCTTTCTTCTGGTGCAGTCAATCTGTAAATACATTAAAAGTTTATAGGTTTAAAAATTCAATAACCAATCCTGGATCATTTCATCTCCTGAGGATCTGGAATATATATTTTCATTAAAGTACATGTATCTATATTATTGAAATATTTTTTTAAGAAGATCTGGAAAATACATTTTTATTAAAGTACATGTATGTTATTGAATTTTTTTTTTCAAACCTAAATAATAATTTAAAATAATTCTTCTCTGATTTCCTTACGTTAGGAGATGGATTGGTGTACAGCTCAAGAGTAGAATTCAGCCTCTTCTTCTCCAAAACAATGTTGTTTTTGCTCGGAATGCTTGCTCCGAGCATGTGTAGTTCGTGGAGAGCTTCATCTGAAATTCTGTATTTATCCTTGATGTGAATGACCGATTGAATCAGCTTTAGGTCTTTCTGCTGTTTCAAATTGTCATCTTCAAGCACAGAATTCTCTTCATCTGATCCTTGACGAGGGTAGAATGTCATTGTTTTCCCACTTTCCAACTGAAGAGTAACTTTAACTGACTTTATGTCATTGTGAACTTCAGTTGTTGCATTTCTAAATGCTTCTTCATATTTCCTTCTTCTCAATCTCCTTGCAGTACACTTAAGATTTTCAAAAGATTTCACTGGTCTTCTTTGTGCAGTTTCTCTAATTGTCTTTTTCTGCTAATAAAAAAGTTTATATTAAAATAAAAATTTTAATTTGACTTTTAGAATTTTAAAGTTTAAGTCAATTTGCTAAAATTAGTTCTTTTCCATAATTTGCAGAGCTATCATATACCATCTCAGACATTGATTATACATGATCAGCCACCATATACTGTATTATTTAATTTACTAAATATATACTAAATCCCCCTTTAATAAGTTAATGAGGATGACTTTTACAGGTAATTTGAAAATTATTTCAATAATGAAATGAAGAAAATTATAATCAAACCACATAGGCCTAATCATTTACCTGATTTTGTTGATTTTGAGATGGGCGCAGGTCCAAAAATGCTCTGGAATTAACATCAGTGTGTACGGCTTGGATATTCTCGACAGGCAATTCATCAAGCTGTAGATCTTGTAACACTTGTGTACGTTTCGGAGTTAGATGATTGATTATATAATCTACGCTAAAATTCATTTTAAAACTATATTGAACCGTTTAAACACCCCTACATGCTGTTTGTAATTCCCCACCAATTCTTTGGATCGCTAAAATTACGGGAAATGACCAGCGGACCTTAATTGATAAGGCAGATTTGATAGAGTTGGAATTTTAAAGAATTCATAAATACGATGTATATCAATATAATTTTAGTACATATTTGTTTTTACAGTCAGAAACAAATTTTTAAAAAAGGAGATACAAAAGGAAATACAGGTAAGTATTGCCTGTGATCTCTGCGCGTCCGTTAATTAGCACAATTTTAACAGCCTCAAAACCAATGATTTCGATCCACACGCAGAAAAAAAATACCTTTTTTATCCCAACATTTGCTTTATAAAAACATCCCTTTACAGTACTCTTTTATTTCTGATAAAAATCTTTTGAAAATCAAACATATATGTCTTTTTATTTTATTCTTCGCGATTATGTTTCCATGTGATATGTAAATAAATGGCGGCGATATGGATACAGTGTATGAATAAAAATTTTCAAAATAAAAATATGATATTAGGAAATTGAGAAAGGTTCTTGTAACTAACGCACAAAGATGGTTGTAAAGTTCCCTATGTGTGACCCAGATAATGCGGCCAGAGAGTCGGCGAAAACCTAACGGTAAATGTTTTCTCTGGTGTAGACCACTGCGGTCGCTGGTCATCTGGAGAGTAATTAGTCTGTAATTCGGTTTTATTGGTTTCCACGATATTCAGACTGCTAAGGATTTCTTGGCATGTCAAATTATCTTTACTATAACGGGTTTCCTTTTTATTTTGAACCTAAAATATTTTGCGTACATGTAATTTTCCCTAAAAACTTTATTTGCCGCAAACAAAATAAAAATATAGCAATTGAAACTTAATTACGAACACAATACAATTGTTAGAATAATGCTTAGCTTCCCATCATGGATTATTCCACTGTAGTGGCGCGTAAAATTATGTTTTGACAATATGGGTGCATTCCATAATACCCGTATCTGTGGAGTCAATAAAACTATTTTTAGGCATTTGTTTAGTAACAACTTTTACTTGTTATATATTTATTTTACTTTAGCAAGAATCAATCGATAACTATATGCACTAATTATTTACAATGAGTAAAACGCGGAAGTAACACCCCCTTTACTATGAATGAAATCCCCCAATTCACAGTAAACGACCATGCCCGCTTCGTTTCTCTAATGAATGTTAAGCTAACGTAACAATACTTAGTAAATACTTTAATACAAACTGGCAATTTTGTTTAGAAATGATAACCGAACACAATTATAGTTTACATTCTACCGTGTAATATTATAATCATTAGGTACAACTTGTAAAAAATTGCGATGCCCCCCCCCCCCCCCATTCACCGTTCAAATGTAGGGGCCTTTCTATTGGATTGCACACGTGTACAGTGAACTTGCTCAATGCTGCTTTTTACATCCAATACAACAATTTTGTTTTTCTTTTAAACAAACAAAAAAAATCCCAAAAAAATCAACCGATGCATCTTTAATGTGCCGGCCTTTAATTGCCTCGTTAGGTAATAACTCGTTGTGATGACACCCCCTCCCCTTCAACCGTTCAAACAGTGCGATCTATTTTAAAGCATGACAAGGTTAGCTTTTAAAAAAGCTAACCTTGTCAGCCAGCGGACCGGAATTTAACTTTTAGGGCAAAAGTGACTACACAATCTTTTAAATTACTAGGTAAATATTTTCCAGGACAATATAATAATATGCGGGTGCACATTTAGTTTGCAGCCTTTATTTTTATGGCTGTACATGTAAGTGACGAGATAAGCGTGTAGCGGTGTACATGCAATGTATGACTGCACACACTGGATGAAATATCTGGTTTCAGCACTGCGGAAACCCTTTGGAAACTTTGCGGAAACTTAAGGTTACTTTAAGTTTCCGACAGGTTTCAGCACGGAAACTTCAAGTTTCATTAAGTTTCCGCAGTGCTGAAACTTAGGCTGTCCACGAATCCAAATGGTTTCCGCAACTTACTGAAACTTGAAGTTTCTGCATAGTTTCACCCTCAATATACGATTGGGATACATATTGTTTACAAAGGGTTTCCGCAACTGAAACTTACTGAAACTTTATTATTTTTTTTTTTTTTTGCTTTCACAAAAACTCAGCAAGGTTTCTACTATATGTAAAAACAACACAATTTCAAACAGTTCCAAATTTATTTTGTTCACAGAACTGAAATTGTTTCCAATTATAATAAATAAAATACAGCCAAGATACAATAATGGAGAAACATCCATATGGCAATTCCCTTATCAGGGACTTTCATTTAAAAAATGATAAAATTGCACAACACAAAAACTTCCAATAAAAATTTGTACATTTGTACTTGTTTTCTTCTGGATCAAATGCATTTCAAACTTCCCTTTAAAAATGCAAAAAGATCTTACTTTTTTAAAAATATGAATGCAATTAACAAAATAACTGCATGTACATAAATAAACAAAAAAAAACTTCACTGTTACATGAACATGATACACTTGTCTTAATTTGTTTTGAACTACAATGAATATGTACACCATAAAACATTTTTGAAAAGGCTAAAGTGTCAATCTTTTGTAAAAAACATAAACTACAAGGTAGTAATTGAATATAGAGGTATGACCCAGATTTGATTTGAATATGTATGTCCATAAATTCCAAAATGAGGTCAAAGTGACCTACTTTCGAGTTGGGATAAACCTTTTCTTTGTTAGTTATATAATCTAATGTCTTACATTAGAACAGGATTTGACAGCATTTATTAGATAATCCATAAAGTCCAAAGTGAACTTCTCAGTTCCCCCCATGATGTATCAACTGATCAGATTTGAATGTCCTAATCCTATCAGTATTTAAGAGATGACCCAGAGGGAGATATGAAAAGCTTGTGGGCCAATGAAAAGCTAAACAATGGAGCAGTCTGTCAAATCATGTGCAAAAATATGATGTACACATTTAAAATAATTATGCAACACACTTCATTCATGATGAATATTGTTCTTTACACACGGTTTACATTCCTACATTTTACTATTTTACCTACATTGATATTTTTAAATCCAAGTAATATATACATTGTTTATATATGTCAAGTGTTACTACATGTACATGTACTTGCTTTTTGTAGCATGAATGTATAAAATACAAACTGTCACACAGATCATTCACATTACAATTCTCATCAATACCAGTATTTTACTTATGTTATAAAAGCTAATTCCAATATTAGTTACATAACACAGATAAAAAAAAATCCACATGGAAACAACTTTCCATCCAAGTACATGTACTTTTGTTATATAAAAATTGTAATACATGGGGTATATGTTGTTTTTTATATATTTTCATATCCGACATAATTGAATAGTGTTTGGTGTATTTGATCATTTCTTTGACACATGCATTCACCTCCTAATGCAGTGTTTTTACATGTATTTAAGATTGGTTTCATAATTTTTTCATATATTGCTGCATATAAGAAATAAGTTATCAATAAATGTTTAATCAAAGAAAATGAAAGAAAACAAAATGTACTTAACACTTAGATATATATATATATATATATATATATATATATATATATATATATATATATATATATATATATATCTGATTTAGGAATGGATTTATATTATGATTTTTCAGACAACCTGTTGAACGGTTGGTTAGTATAAATAGATATGTCTTTTCAGTTCTCTATTTAAAAAGTTACACATCATACTAGCAAAATAAAAATAACATTCGGGGTTGTGTTTGGATTGTGAAAAAATATATGAATCAACTACTAGGTATCAACAACATCATTTACTGTAACAATGCATGTATATTATCAACCTGGAGGTGGAAGGATAAATGTTACCTGGAGTCTAATATTTTATGCAATATTTGCAAATATTAACAAATTATTTAAGAAAATGAAAGTTAATATCAAGGTCTAATCAATCATTTGATAAGTCAAAACCATGTGATTTTCTCAGATTTTAGCTTACAGACAGACATTGTAATTTACTGGTATTTGATCATATAAAAAAGTTTTTTTTTATAGTTTATAAGTTTTTTGAAATGGGAATACTTTACAGCTACAAAGTCTTGTTCTGCAGACTGAGGTTTAGTCAGGTTGTAGAGTTGTGTCCATTAGAATCAATAAGGAGTGTCCTTGGCTGTTGTTGATGTAACCTGAGTCGTAGTTTATGGAAATAAGCCTTTTGGGGGGATTTTCGAGCATTCTCCAGGCTTGTGAAGCACTAGCATAAGATCACATCGACATGGTTACAGCAAACTTGGTAGTTCTGGACAGTGGTAGCATTAAAATTCTTCTTCTTGCAATGAACTTGTTCCTTTCACTGGACTGTACTTTATGTCTGTTCTTTTTATCTTAAACAAGAATGATAAAGTTTCATTTACATTTTCAAACAATAAACATTCAGTCTAACATGTAATATAAAAGCATAAAATTTATTCTGAATATAGAAGAAGCTAGTATTTGGTCGAAAATGTTTCATTTTATGTTTGAAACTAGGTTATTTTCATTTTGATTCAATAATTGTTTGTTGAACAATGGAAAAACTAATCAACAATAAGTGTGTTTCACCACCCCCCCCCCCCCCCATCAACCTCCTTTTCCAGAACTTAGACCTGGATTTCCCCCAAATTACTACAGTAAAGTTATAAACATTCAACACATGTATAAGTTAATGGTGAAAATAATCAATTTCAAAGCAATACCTTGCGTTCACATCGTCCAGCTGGTCAAAACATTCACCGAAGAGAGGATGCAACTAATCACCGGAAACATTGACTTTGTATGCTGTCAATGCTGAAAAAAAGAAAAACGTGAAAGATTTCATTTTCCGGATTTAATAAATAATATTTTTTTTTACTTACGTACGTTACATTTAGAGTTTGGAAATTGTGTAATGTGTGAAAAAGATTCATTGTTCGTCTTGTGTACCAACCAAGCATCCATATATTCCAGGGACGTTTATATATACGTATACCCTGGATATTCTAAGAAACTTTATCTTGAGTATCATGCATATAAACTTGGTTAATGGTTAACTTGGTCAAAACGTATATTTTAAAGAGATACGGTAATAAAAATTAAAATGCCGAACCAAGTTTGAAAAAAATGACGCCATTTTGATTTGATTGCGCGAGATCTCGTTTACAAATGAGAGACAATTAAGAGCCTTGAAATGTTATTTGGAGTATCTATATTGTGATTTAAGTACCTTGATATAAGTTCTTCGTTCCTGTATTATCTTCTTGTTGTAGAGGCTATTCATGTTTCCCAATTCTTCATTTTACAACAGCACCTTCTTGTCCATTTCAACCTTCGCTCAGGATTATAAAGTGCGCCAATACTGACCAATCAGAACCCGCTAAATCTTGGAGAAGTGCATCATGGGATAGTTTAAAATAAATAATGTTTAATCAAAATTATCACTTTTTACTGAGTAGAATACTTTTTACATATATTTATTTTAAATAGGAACTGTTGGAGTCAATATTTCCTGGTTAAATACGACAAATTATTGGGGTGGTTTTGTTACAGTTGTAACACGTGATTAACAAAAGAAAATGGCCGACCTTTTGTTTACAAATTTTTAATGTAATTAAACATGCTAAAATAATTCTAATGAGCCATATGTTTCAGATTTTGTCTTTAACTATTATTTATTTACATGTTCTGATGATTTTGCCAAACTTAATATGATAGAGCCATTTATAGTTTACTGACAAGGTAATCTTGACTTGTCCAATTTTCACCGCAATCCTAAGCACGGTCATTGTCTTATTCAAAATATAGAGGTGTGAAAATATAATGTTCAACACAGAGCAGGTTCCGCATGAACACACAGAAATCACAAGTATAATTAGATGCCGGTCAATTAACGGGGGTCTTAACTGTGGGCTGGTTAACAGCGTTCACCCGTACGGTCAATTTACAACTACGATGAATTGAAGGCAATTATTTTACAATTACACATGTGCACTGCTTGGTCATACGATGAACAGTACGTTAAAAATACTTATAAAATACAAAAGCATTAAATATTAAACAAGCGGGGAATTAAGACGTACATGTGTGACTGATATATAAACAAATATAAAATTGTCAATAACAGATTATGTTGCAAACCATTACGTCAATGGATTTTGACAAATTTTATTGGAACTTGACCCCTACATATGAATAAAATAAGTATTTTAAATTCATAACTTTACATGTTATAGGTTTAGGAAGTATTAATTGACATAGACAGGAGCTGTTCTGTGCTAAAAGTGTTTGGTATACTTTCTATATCAAATGTATACGAATGTATCATCAAATTAAAAAAAAATGGGATTGAAATCACCTACACTACATGACTAGTGCTGGATTTTAAACTGAGTTTGTAATATAACGTATAACTTCAGTAAAATTATAATTAATGCTTATTATATCTTATTACAGAAACATGTGCTTGTTTCATAAACATATATCAATGATTGTGTTAACCGTAGTACAGAAAGTAAATACATTAAGTATAGAAATACACGAATCATGATACAGTCACACATACATGTATATACATGTAGTAAAGTCTAAAATGCATGTAAATAAACAATTATTATATTAGGAACAAACTCTAAGTGGTTTTTACTTAATATCATTATCAACTGTAGACTTATAAAATGTTTTTTTTTCTGTGTACATGTATTGGCGTGATATTTAAAAAAAAAGGAATTAACTTTAAACTTAAGGTTGTACGATTATTTGGTATGGTTTGTAATAATGTAGCATTTACAACGACTTTACCTTAAGTTGATAATTAAAGGATTTAAGAAGGAGTCTTACAAAATGGGTATATTAAGTAAATGAGTGTAAGTAAAATACTTCATCATACAATGTATGCGATATACAACTAGCTAGAGATTTATTTTACTAATTAATTATAATTTACTAATTAGTTTTATTAACTCAGATACACACATATTGAAAAACAAATCCCTGCCGGGCTACAGTTATAAACTCATGCTTAGTACCGTGTATATGTTATGTAACAGTCTTTTGTTCACTCCTGACAGAAAAACCCTGCAATCCACACAGAATATACAGGAAAATCACAAAGAGGAGTTCACCTGGACAAAGAATGTATACACATGTATACACGTGCCCGAGTACCTAAGATTAATGATTTCATCATTAAACAAGATCAGACATCAGTTTTTCTTTTCACATTCAATTAATTACTTAGTAAATTTGTTAATCGCCTTATTTTCCACATTTAAAGATAGTAACATGTATACATATAGTTTCAGTCACGATGAAACCTACAATAACTGTACATATAAGCATGTGCGGCTTCATGATCATTAGGCTAGAATTAAACCTGTTGAAAATGATTGATATCACTTTTAAACTCAAATCAATTTTAGTAATAGTTTCAGCAATGCGTAAACCATTTGGAATCTTAACTTAAAGTTTTCGCATGCTGAAACCTAGCGGAAATGTGCTGAAACTGATTGATATTTCCATAATAATTTACACAACTTTTCATACATTTCAATATTGGTTTCCGCATTGCGGAAACCATCAGTAATCTTAGACTTAAGTTTCTGCTGACTGAAACCTAACGGATACTTGCTGAATCGATATAATGGTTTCCGCATTGCGGAAACTATACATGAAACTTCAACTTCAAGTTTCAGCAAGGTTTCCATATAGTTTCAGTTTTGCTGAAACTGGATTTTTCAGCCAGTGACACCTACTTAATACTTATAGGTGTAATTTTGTTGACATAGCTCTCTGATTTTTATGGTTTGGTGGCAAACTACTTCCAATATATTTACTTTTCAATCTTACTAAGAGAGTTGGGAAGATATACGCGGACTCCAGACTGTGGCTGCAAACGATTCCCAATGACAGTCTTCCAATACATTGATGCGCAGTTTGACCTAGAAACTGACCGGTTTCATAACGTCTTCGAATATTTCTAACACGAACTGTCTAATTTCATCCCAGAATTCCAATTTACGCAAGCGCAATCTAACTTAATATAGTCAGCCCGAATTACACACGTGCACAGTGAACCTCTTTTTTGCTTTAAACACTATTGCTTAATTGTTACATCCATTATAACGTTTTCGTTAATTGAGAATTTGAAGGTCGTCACATTATTTATATGCATTGATAAATCTTTTTGTCCCCCGCCGCAACGCGGAGCGGGGACATAGAAATGTCGGGCGTCCGTCCGTGTGTCCGTGGGTCTGTGTGTCCATGGGTCTGTGTGTCCGTGCGTCCGTCCGTCACACTTTTTTGTAAGCGCTCTCATGCCTACAAATTTTGACAGATTTTCATTACATTTATACCAAATGTTTATACACCTATTACCTTGATCAAGTTCGAAAATCAGCATTGGTCGATACTTTTTGTTGGAGTATTGGGACTCTGACCACAATAATGACTCCGTTTTATCCAAAAATTGACCTTGTAAGCGCTCTCATGCCTACAAATTTTGATGGATTTTCATTAAATTTATACCAAATGTTTATACACCTATTACCTTGGTCAAGTTCGAAAATCAGCATTGGTCGATACTTTTTGCTGGAGTTATGGGACTCTGACCACAATAATGACTCCGTTTTATCCAAAAATTGACCTTGTAAGCGCTCTCATGCCTACAAATTTTGATGGATTTTCATTAAATTTATACTAAATGTTTATACACCTATTACCTTGGTCAAGTTCGAAAATCAGCATTGGTCGATACTTTTTGCTGGAGCTATGGGACTCTGACCACAATAATGACTCCGTTTTATCCAAAAATTGACCTTGTAAGCGCTCTCATGCCTACAAATTTTGATGGATTTTCATTAAATTTATACCAAATGTTTATACCACTAATACCTTGGTTAAGTTCTTAAGTCAGCATTGGTCGCGTCCCCACGAACCTGTAAAATTTAAGCAATCCGCGAAAATTGGCCCCCACGAAATTTAATGATTCCACAGTACAGTATACTAGAATACTGCTTGAACGGCGGGGGACCCAGGAATTCAATTCTTGTTTCAATGTAAACTGATAGTGCTAGCTTCCATTGTTGACTGCACTGTTTCGGATGTTGTAACTTTTAAACCTTAGATATGCCTGACGTCATGACGTCAGGCAATAAGCTTATTTTGCACTAATTAACACATAGCGGTAAATCTTGGATCTAAGTTTTGATAATTGTTCTGCCACATGTTTGTTTCTTTATTCTCAAAGTTAAAACCCCTAACAGTTTTTAACAATTGAAACATTCTTACTACGTGATATGATTAAGAAAAAAAAAATAGCAGTAAACTTCACCAAAATCCTGAATAACCGCAAGTTTTTAAAATTAATAAGCAGAAAATAACTTTACAAATATACAGATTAACATACCAAGAAAACCCCACCATACATCGTTGCGCCTATTCATCACGAAAATTGATGGACCGTCACAGACGCTGTTGAGAGAATCGTCGATATATGTGTGTCCCATTCGCACGGGAATGCTTATTGAGATCGGATGCAATCAGCACTTGGGAAGAAACTTAGAACTGCCAGCGGCCATTCGTATCTAACATAGAATCTAATTGTCATTAAGATTGCTAAAAGTAATAAAATAAGATTGTTAAGAACTCCAGGTATTTTTGTCAATGCAGGAATACCCTTTGCTGCCTGTGATGTACACAATGCCAGTCATTGGGCCATACAGTGAATATTGATAATGTGTTGATTCATTTTTTTCAGTCGGCCATACACCCCGTTGCCTAAACCAGTCATCACGGAAGCTCCATCACTGCCTAGTCCTATCACTTTTGAGATTGGCAGGAATCTTCTAGGCAGTTGACTAGTAATTTCTCCTCTGTCTTTTTGATGTAAGGAGGCAGTGCAGTTGATAAGAAAACCAATGCCTGAAATGATGAATATTCATCAATTTCAAATTTAATTTCAATAATATCAATGAAAATTATTATGATAGGTTACAATATAGTAATATGGTTTTAAAAATCCAGACCAAAATATAGATGAAGTTATTGAGTAAAAGAAATATTTTAAGAGTACTTATTTATCAACACTCAAAAAAGGTGTCTCAAGTGGACCAGTCACTGCTTCAATAACCCTGAAAATGAATAATGTGTTATAATTAGCAAACTATTGTGCTGACGATAACATGAAAATGGAAAATTACTTTATTATGGTGCATACTAATGGCAGTTTGAATTCATTGATATTACAACAGTCATAATCAAATTTTATTTTTTAAAAAGTGTGGAAATTCAGTTCAACACTTTAATTTTGTCTATTCATACATATAATCTTCCTAAAAGAAGGCTAAATGAAGTAATACATTTCGATTTACATAAACAATACAATCTTGTCTATTTTCAATCCAAATCCTCACAGTAATCTTTGTTTTGCTAGCACAGTGTTTGGACTTTCCTTTGTTTACTTTGAACACGGAGGAAATGCGAGCTAATATTATTGCGATATAAGAGACCAGTAAAAAGCTACAATGAGCCTCAATAATCTTTATGATCAAAATTAGCGAATTGCAGAACATTTGCTTTGCCTGATCAAGTCACCAAACTGATGTTAAAACACAATATTACATGAAAAACAAATGTAAACAAAATCGAAGCCGAGGAATTTCCCTTCGTTTGTTTCATCCAACAGTATTAGATAATATAAAACAATTTATAGGGGAAGTACAGATAAATCCTACCTTGTTCAGTTGAATCCTCTACCTCTACCGATTTCCGTCCACGCTGGGTGTAAATGAGTTAAATTCCCAGTTATATTACTGAAGTTAACATGTTTATTCTGATCACAGCTGCAAGCGCCGATGAGACGTAGTCAACCTCGACACGTCATCGGACGACTTAGGAATTTCATAATTTCCCGAGATATAAAGCGTAGTTGAAGTTTATATTTCAGTACACCTTTCTTGATACAATCAAACCCAATATATACTCATATTTATTTTGGTAGATTTTTGTTAATTACCGAATCACAATATCTCGTAAAATCTCATGAATAAGGGGCAGGGCCTAAATTACACGTGATAGAATTCTGATACCTTCCTTAACATAGCTGAGTGGTGATTCTCTATATTTTCTATTCACTTCACAGTCAGAGTTCAAGGCATCTAACAATTTATTTGCAGTGTAATATAACTGGTATTTTATTCGATTATCACTACATCCCAAATCCAATCCAGGTACATTCACTTCTTTAGGAAATGATGTTAAACTTTCATACTTTGAAAGTGGTAAATTTTCGTTTACTAACCACTGAACAGTTTTAAGCAATTTGTATATAAGTAGATCATCACCCTCATTTACCTTTTTTATGACTTTCTGCATGTCGGCTTGTAAACTACCACTTTGGACACATGCAATATGATCAGACGTTGCTTCATGCCTATTCATTGATGATGGTGCGAAACGTTATGCAGCCCTCAGTAAAGAAGTTGGTTTTGCCTCCCTTTAAGCATTCTTTACAGTACATTTTGTTATATTTCAAATATAACCACGGCCATATTTTTGTCCAATTTTCGTTGAATTTTCGTTTGGGTCTCGATGCACCAGTCTTGCCATCACAGTCAGCGTCTTCATTCTGTCGATTCACTATTTCAGCCGGCTGTTCCCCTGTATTTGATGATTTGTTCGAGTTACCGGTAAATGAAAATTGCAGAAGAGTTTGCCCTTTCTCGGGACGAGGAATTTTTTTCGGTGGCATGGCAGCTGCTTACTACATTTAGACTTGGTGCGCGTTATATGTCAAACTGACGTTATTAACCAATCAAAATACACTTTACAGTTTCATTAGATACGAAAGAAAAAAAGTCATGATTACGCTTTGCTTTACGACATTTGATTACTATTTATTAAGCGTAAAATAACCGCGATCGTTAAAGCATTGTAGCGAAAGAGATTTCAAACGTTTACGGGGGAAAGATCAAAGTTAAAAAAATATGTACAGTAAAAGTATAATGATAATATGCGCCAGGACGGCGCAATGTTTTTAACATCAATGCGCCATTATTTTATTTAATGCGACTATGGCGCAGGGCGCGTGCTTATCCCGGTCATTGGGGGGGGGATCCTTGTGGCAGTAGCTGCTTTAAGGCGTGACTCCTGTAAGGGGTGATGCCAAGGAACATTTACTAATTCCCTGAGCTTTATAAATTGCTCATCATATGCGCGAAAGGCATTATTCCCATGTAGTTAATTTATCTTCCCAACCATGTGCCCGTACTTTAGGAGACGGGGGCCTCAGCTGAAAATTTTTCAATGAACACAGCTGCAAACACAAGAAAGGCATCGGTCCATTGTGTGGTGGTAATGGGGGTCTTAAATTTATTACTTTGGTGGAGATTATTGACCCCAGAGGAAATGGAAACACTCAAAGGTTCCTCTCTAGTGTTGACAATTGTGTGACTAAGGCCTTGCTGGCTTACCTGTAAAAACCCTGTCTAAAAGTTCGCCTAAGCCTGTCGATGTGGGGAGGCCATCTTGTGGGGGCGACATTGACGAGGGTCCAGGTGTGGTGGAGCGTTCTGTCAACGTTTGAGTTGCAGGGACTTCATTGGCTGGGGCCTAGTGTTTGATAATGGCTAACGCTAGTTTGTCAGAGTCTATTGCGCTTTCTGGTTGGTTGTTGTTTTGAAGTCCAGCATCCCTAGGGAGAGATCGGGTAACATCTGGGTTCCCTAAAGTTGTTTTTCTCTTGTTGCTTCTCGTCTGAGTGGAGGGCTTCTAACCTCGCGTAGGTGGCATGGCTGCTTACCTATGCATGGGACAAAATAAACATAAGTAGGGGTTATCGATATTAAAGCAGTCATACATGAAAAGACCATAGTAAAGAGGCATTAATCGAAATGTAGCTTTTTAAATGCCAATGTATTGAAATACTTTTGAAAGATCAAATTTGAAGCAATGCAACCATTTGATGCTGTATCATGAATATAGACTAGAAGAAGAAGATTGTGATTGTGGTTTAAGGGAGAGGGCTAAAATATGCTGTGCCTGCTGCCTAATCCCATTCAATATACGATATTAATTTAAATAATTTTACACTCATTGTCACTTATTAGTTATGTTCATAACAAAGTGGCTTCACATTATACAATTCAAAGATTTTCATAAACTTGTTGAGTCGACCAATCACAAGTTTCTCCTCTAGTCTTTATTTATGATACAGCACCAAATGTTTGCATTGCTTACAATTTGATCTATCAAAAATATTTCAAAAGTATTGATGTTAAAAACATTGCGCCGTCCTTGCACATTTTATCATTATACTATTACTGTACAATTTGATCATTTGGACATTTCTGTGGTTGGCTTTACTTTGAATTGTGGTATTGATTAAACTGCGATGAACGTACTCTTCTGCTCGTTTCAATTTTACACTTTACACATCCTTCTAACTCCCCATTACTAAAAAAACGTCTTGTTTTCTTACCTTTACAAGGCTTAAATCCAACAAATATCAAGTTGTTGATTTGAAATGTTTACTTTCGCGAACAGGAACTGTCTATTGTCAAGTCGTACATAAATTGTGTATATTAAGTGTTGTAATTAACGATATTTTAATAAATATTTCACAGAGTTACTTGAAAATGTATAGGGTTTATCCTTTAACCATGCTTTTAAAGTGTATGAAATTTGATAAACATACATGCGAGGGTTTTCTTTGAATTTTGCTTTAAAGGCTGAAATGGACATACATACAGGCGCACAGCAGCGATGCTTTATCCCCTTTGCAACAAGTTGTGCGAGGGGATAATAAAGCGTGGCGTTCCTCTCTAGTAAATAGATCAACGTAGTCTCGAGGAGCCACGCTGATTGGTTTAAATATTATCCTACCCAGATGGTATTAAATTTAGAATCTTGACCCAGAGATAACACCAATTAATTACATAATCGACAAATGCTTAAATAAGAGACCTAATAAATGTAAACAAATATCATATGTGATAAAACAAGAAGAAAACTCGTCACATAAAAGGTATTATCATTAAAACATAATAATAACTACAACCTTCTACAAGAAGTCAAGTTGCAATAATACCGCATATGATCATTTGTTGCTGTAGCACTTACATCTGCGGGATGGTAGTAAATTACATATACTGCAAACTTGTTATCTCTGCCTGCTCGACTACTTTCTTGCATAAAACCTTGAAAACTCTTGCTGAACCCCATTGAAGGACTTTTTGGATATCTGGAACATTAACTCCCATCCCAAAGGCATTTGGTGCAATTACAACACGCAGTTTACTGTAATTTTTTTCTAAAGTTTTCTGCTACTACGTTATTATACCCCTACAAACGACGTTTAGTGGGGTATATTGGTTTCTTGTCCGCCTGTCTGTAGACACAATTTTGTCCCCCTATAGAACTTTTTACTACTGCCTGGGGTAGTCTGAAAAATTGTAGACATGTTGAACACCGTCTGAAGATGTGCACCTAAAAAAAGTTAAGATCAGACAAGATTTAATGATTTTATTTGACATTTATCATTTTCCTAAGTCTATATATTGTAGACTGATGTTGAAAAGTAAGGGAGTTAATCCTTACAAATTTTTGTAAAAAATTTATTTATATAAATAATCCAGATGGAGATATTTTGTGTTTATTTCTTAACTAAGTTTATTTTTATAAGTATTTTATCAACTGATAATGCCAACTTTTTGTATGTCAATGATAAATTCTTAGTAGCTAATAAGAACATCAGAAACAAGTGTGGCTGAATTCATTTGTCTCAAGGAGGCCATTATCTGAGCCATGGTTAAGATGGAGCACGTTTTAACGGAAAATTGATAATCTGTAAAATGGGTGGTGGTTTTGGGGTTATTAAAATACTGTTTCATGTAAACCAAAAATTGTTATCATTATAAGGCTATAAATAATATCATTATTAATAAAGAAGTTAATTTTTAGAAGCTGTGTAAATTAGTAAGTCAAGTTAATTGATGAAGTGACCCTATATGGCATTAATGTAAATGAAATTCAATATTATTGATATGATTGTAGTGTTTGGCAATTTTAGAATTGTTTGTTATATTAATTTTTTTTTACATATTTTTACATAGTATGCTAATTATGATAATGTGTTGGTAGTTAATCCAATTTAGCAAGCTCATCAAAGTAAATAATATACCTATGGCATCAAATTTCTGATATGGAGTTGCATTGTACCATAGGAGAAAGTGAGGAAAATTTGAAACAACTTATTGCATCTGTCAAGACTCGGATTAGAAAGATATTCAAAGTTTAATCAACAGAAGAGCATTGCTTGGCTATATTCATTTACAGCAAAGGGAGATAAAAATTGTCACTGTGTTGGTTTTCTTTAAAATAATTTTTAAAAAAATATTATCAGATACATAAATTTGTAAATGTATTACTGTTATACTCGTACATATGTATTTACAGTGAAGTTCTCACAATTTTGATTTTTTTTGTTAACTATTTTTTTTTACAATTCTAGAATTTTTTTTATTTTTGTGTTGCAAACCTTTATTATTCAATTTAATTATTTGTCCCATTTGCAATTGGCCTTGCGGGAATACTAGTCCTATTAGGACAGTTTGTAGGGGTTTTTTTTCTGGCGCGGTGTGGTGAAATATTGTATATTACCAATTCTAGGCTGAAGGTTGTCCTGTGTCAAATTTGGGTTCCAATTTTTCTGCAAAATAGTGAATAAATTTGGAAACATGACGACGTTTCTACAATATATTAGATATAGATTTTGGCGTACCTTCCGTTTTTTGTGATAGTTCATCAATTATCCACTGGAAATTGTCGTCAATATCAATAAAAGCCTGCTTTTAAAAATGTATTATGTTTTCCCGTCGCAGCAAAAACTGATGGTATAATATGAAATCATTCCCAGGAACTTTGATATCCTATCCCGTTTTTCTTTGGTGTCAGCTATTGTTAAAGCAAACATCACAGCCTGCGGGAGCTTCGTAGCTCAGAAATTCTGCTGTAGTCTTTTCTAAATTCATCTCTCGTGGACAAAATGAAAGTCGTTTTTTTATGTTGTAAGAAAAAATCTCTAGATTTATTATGTTTATACATATTATTTCACATATAGTACTTGATACTCTTTTTTTTAATTCATATTTTAAACTTCTGCAATGACATTGCAAAATCAACAGTAAATATTAATAGAACTGTCGATACCATTGGTCCACACAATGAGCTTCATCAACAACAGTTGCAGAGACGTATTTTTTAAAAATATTTCTGTCTCAAAAAGTTTTCTCCTGGGTTAAGTCAAGAGGCTCTCGGGACGCATCATTAGAATAGGCACCTTTTCATTTTTGGTGTTCTCTAATACTCCTCAAATAATTGTTAACAATAACAATTCAGCAATGTCCTGAAATATTTTTTAAATCAACTATTATTTTTAGTAAATTAATATTCTCCAAAAACGTCTTCCAAAGCTGTATCATGCGGGGATATTGGTGGGTGTGAGAGAACTGTAATATGTAATAATTTTCAATGTGTGTGTGTGTAGGTGAGGGAGATATACTGATGAACGTGGTACCTCTAATATATACATTTAATTGAATTTTCTTGAGACTTGTACGCTGTTACTTGCAATTTATCTTAAGCTATTAGAAATGATATTCGCAATCTGCTAGAATTTCTCCGAAAAGACACAGTCAATTCCGAAAGTTTTAAGGTAAATAAGTTGATCTTTCATTTAAGATACCAATGGAGAATCACCACCACAGCCAAAGAAGTACAAGAAGTACGGTCACTGTCAGCTGGAAAACGTAATTTCACTTTTGTCTCCCATAGTATATTTGGTAAAATTGAGTATACATGTAAAACGGTTTTACTATATTCCCTAGGTAACACTGCAAATACTCCTTTCCATTCACAATCGTTTTTGAAGGTGTGTTTATAAACCAATCAAATTAAATACTGTTATTTTGGTAAGCCTCGTTTTTACATTATAAAAACATTAACGTGAGGCTTTGCCAAACTCTCTGCTCGTCGGAGATATACAGAGACAGCCGAGATTCTGCTTGAACGAGTCTACTATGCATTCTGCTGAAATATGCAATCTGATTAAAATCAGCTGTTCTGATACGCTACCGCTCTCGAACATCTGAAACAACCCGCTTAGAGGTCACGTCCGAACGACCTTTCGATAAGCCAATAAAATTACTTTATATCAATAAATAGTACTGATTGCAGAAGGATGGATTAAAAATAACATTGACTATACAAGCTTATTTAAAGTCAAATCTCCTCAAAATTGTTATGTTTTTTTATGGTGTATTTTTTAAGTTTCTACCCAGTGAGTTGAGTAAAAATGGCATGGATTTTAACGATACGGTCTTTTTGTTTGTCAATATATGGGTCCAAATACCACAACCTGTTTATTAGGGTGTTAACAACATCCCTGCCAACGTATTCTATTTGATGTGAAGTAAACATTGTTTTTTCTTTAATGTCGCAATAACAGCATTGACAAGTCGATCTTTATACTCGAACGTGTTTTCCTCCCAGTTCAATGAACGTTACACGTTTTTTTCTACTATCGGTGTCAAGGGACAATAAATAGACCGTGTATAAATTCATTGTCCATGTATTTTTTGATTGACCCTCGTACGTGTTTTCCTCCCTGTTCAATGAACGTTACACGTTTTGTCTATTATCGGTGTCAAGGGACAATAAATAGACCGTGTATAAATTCATTATTTTACGATCAATGTACTACATACTTTCGAACATGCGAGTCTGTTCTTTTTATGGATGGTCATTAATCTATCAACGTAAGATCATGCACTGTAAAAAGAAGTGTAAATAATTGAACACAATTATTAACACTCTTCTGGAAACACTTAATTCACACGTTTAAGTGTTAATACATTAACGTGTGTGTTAATCCATTAACATGTAAAAATGTTTGATAGAATTAAAACATAACACGTTAAAACCCCTAGAAACAATTAATGCTCTAACGTGTTAATTCTGGGATTAATGTTAACCCTTTAACATCCATTTCCTTTGATAAAATTTTCAATTAATGTTTTCCTTTTTGGTGTTTGTCCTGACCTGTGGGAAAAAAACCCAACAAAGATGAATAAACAAAAGACAGTGACTTTTTTATATTACGTAGGCAAGCCTGATCACTGAAATTAATCCAGTTAGTACATTTGTTTTGCGTGAAGATGTCCCTGATTACCCAGTGCTGTAAAACACCAACAAACTGTCCGTATATAGCTGGGTAATCGAGATCGAAGACATAATATGCTACCATTAACAGCAATGTAGCCGACACAATGCTGCGGGTAGATTCCAAAATTTTACACCCACCTCCAACAATGTAGTATAATTAAGTATTATTCGTATAGAACTTGTTAAACATTTACAATATGTTAAAATACGTTTTAAATTAAAAAAAATACCCCAAATATTTTTAGAAAATTAACTGGAGAACCCGATACATATACATGTAACTTTCAGAGTAGCCATCCACTTATTTTTTCCAGTTCTGGTTTGGCCAAGAAGAGTGCGAATGTGTATCACATTTCGTTTCCCTTCCCATCCTTTTAATTTCAACCACATGGTTTTTCCAATCTTCTGTGGAAATACTTTCCCAGTCGTCTTCTCTTGTGTTGGACCCAAGCCGAATTTTTTTAGCCTGCGAGATACCACTAGAGGTCACTGTTAATGAGTTATCATCATTTATTGGTCTTTTCGATTTTATGTTTTCTCTCCACCGTTGAGTCCGAATCCTTTGTCCAAGTTTAAAGACAAAGAAATCAGTGAATGAATAATTTTTTTTTTCCAGTATCGATTGAAATTATAGTTAATTCTCAGATAATCATTTGTCAACAATGACTGCTAATTTTTTTTTAGGAATTTTCAATCATTGCTATAACAATTACCCATGGATTTGTTCCATCATCATTGGCTAAAAATGATATTTTGCATTTTTTCCCTGATAGCTTGGTAGTAGGATGAGTCAGCTTTTGTTGGATATTTAGTCGTGTAAAATATTTCACACTCTTTCAAGGTTTGGTTGAATATCCGGGCACTTTTTTGACAGATTGTAAAGCCAACTTTAAAGATGGAGAGAGGTTAGACTGGCAATACCTGTCTGATATGCGCGATATACAGACAGGTGATCACTAATGTAAAGGGCCCTCTGGTAGCTGCGCTTATTGGCTGATGAAAATTATCGCTGACGCAGAATTTAGATGTCTCGGGGAACCCAAAACAGATCACCGAGTGAAGAACAGCAACAAGTGTTATGGACGGTTATCAGTTTGTCGAGTTCTCTTTGCATACACAAATTGCACTTGCAAATATTAACTGTGAAAGATGTATGACATTTAATTTTCTTAAGCCTTTACAAGGAAAGTGTATTAAAGGCGATTTATATAATGACACTCTTGTTGTTTTGCCGACGGGCTACGGGAAAAGTATGATCTTGTTGCTGAAAACGACAAGGTGAAAATATTTTTGGATGGAAATGTTGTTTACATCATCGGACACCCAGAATTTATGATGGATAAACCGATCTGTAAAATTCTCAAACAAAAATACAAGGATATAGCACACATTGTAGTTGACAAGGCTCACTGTGTTCTGAATTGGGGGCACGATTTCCGACCACAATTGTCAAAACTTTCAAAATTTAGAATTCTCTTTCCTGATGCAAAATTCGTAGCAGTTACGGTAACTTTAACGACTAAAATGCAGAACGAAATTGCAGAGAATGCATGTCCAAAAATGCAAATACAACATCAACGAATACAATTCGCTAAACATAAAATTAACTATCTCTTAAAGTAGTGCGTCAACAGATGGACACAGCACAGCAGAAGATTCTTTTGAAATGTCTTTAAAACCTGTGATTTCTGAGCTTTGTTTACAATTTGAAAAGTTTGAAAGAACAATTGTTTACAGTAAACTAAAGTATTGTGCAATGGGATTTGAGCTTGAGAAGAGAGAAGCAATGAAAATATCCCCTGAAGATGTAACTCTAATTATGAACATATGGAGAAATGGTGCACATTTGACTAATTTGCATAGGGGCCATATTGTTATCACAATAGCGATTTTCAGTACAATAAAATATATAGAAAGGAATGAGAAAAATCACTTATTTAAAAAAATAGTATTTCGGAAATATTTTCTTCTCATTTGGTTTTGTTATTTACTACATCCGGGATCGGAATGTGCTTGTTTTGTTTACATGAGATGTTGAGATGGCGGTTCCTTTTGAATCTGAAAAATCGAAGCGGGGCGTTGTAGGAATATAGTGTGTTTTAGTGATGAAAGACGTCATGAAGGGATTTTGGAATTATTTTTAAAATACTTGACATTCATAGGTAAAGTTGTTCCTCATATATTTATGTTTATATTGCAAACTAATTGTGTCAGAAATCTTGACTCAAATTAAAAACGTCTTGTCGGTTCCTTTTTACTTACAAATTAGCATTTTTAAAGATTTTTTCAGTAAGCTATCGGGCTTGCAATAGGCATTTAGGATTTATATTGAATCATTATTGCATATTTCTATAAGAATTATTATTATAAATTGAATGAGATTTTTCAGGTTATAATTCTATTTAGTTCCAAGCTGATTTTTTTCAACTGTTTATTTATTTATTTACTCATTTTAGCCAGTATAGTCGTATTTTTAGATAATCTAATGGTTGAATAGGGAGGCATTTGAAGTGTGAATCACTGATTGTGGTGACAAAAACATACATAGATAATCTATGCACCGCCTTAACACGTGTTCTCATTCATAAAATGAAAATTTTTGACGTAAAAACACCAATTTCATACATAAAAGTATGTATTTTTCATTCGTAAGGGAGATAATATTACAAACATGAATATTAATGAGAACAGTGTCACGTGGATTTTAGCTCATGAATAAAGTGTACGTGATTTCTCCATATGAATGCAGTATCCCAATACCATGTACCTTAGAGGTATATGATAAAATAATAAACACAAATTAGTTTAGTACATGTATCATTTATACAACATATGGAGTATATACAAGTAGTGGATGAATACAGTATACATACTTTTTATTTCGAGATGAAAGAAAAGAAAGTTTCACAAAATGTGTGACCCATTTAGCCATCTGAAGCTTTTATTTGCTACTGTCGCCCCAAATATTCGCCGAGTTATATATTTTGGTTCCCCTTCATCACTAGAAAGTAAGTTCTTGTTGAACATTTATTGCACATTAGCTAACTCCGAATTGCCATTTTCTAATAAATTTCAATTTGTTAACAGCGCACTTGCAAGAGGTAGGAAGAGGCGGAAGGGATGGGGCACAATGCATCGCAACTGTTTATTATAATGCTAGTGACATAGGAACCAACGTTACAAACCTAAAAGAAGTAAAAAAGTTTTCCACGCTAACAACATGCAGGCGAAAATTTCTAACAGATCATTTTGGATTTGCGTTAGAACAAAATATGCCACCAAATACATGTTGCGATATTTGTGAGCTGAAGTGCGAATGTGACAAGTGTATCATAGCCATTGTTAATAAAATTGAAGACAACGTTGTACTGTAGTCGCCAGAACCAAGTCACAAGAATTACAATGCTACATTACTGTTAGAAGTTTAAAGTTCATATTTTGACGCTGAAAACAACCAACTTGACATTCCAAACCCTGAAATTTTCACTGGCCTGTCTCGTTCATTATTAACAGATCTTACCAATTCAATTGAAGACATTACATATTAAGAGTGTTTTAAACGAACGTTTAGTCACTTGCAATCTCATTTTTTGAGCAATATATACAAAATTATACAGAATGTAATGAAATCCAATTAATTTCGATATTCAACAGAAAACTGGAGCTTTTTTGTTTCTATCCAGCGATGGTAGTCGGTGACATTAATATTTGTTGACGACGATACCTGTATTTCAGGAAACGGTTCACGTCGGCGACCTTCTGCAAACAAAAATTGTCTTATATCCCTCAGCTCGTTTAACATGGCCAGTTCGTCACCCACAGCAGATTTATCGACATGGCGCTTTGATCTTCTGATAACACCTGAAATTTCGTTATAATGTTTCGCAATTTCTCTTATGCTCGATATTGCACTTGATCTGTTTCTAACATTTCTTTCTGTTTTGTTTGAAAACATGTGTTACGTTCTTCTACTTTTTTTTTCTAAATACTCCATTCTTCTGTCTGCAGGAATATGTCCGTTAAAACATCCCCGTGGTGTTGACAAATAATCCATAACACTCTTCATTCGCAGCTTTTTCTGACAGTAAACATCTCTATTTCTCTTGATTGTGCCATTTGATTTTTTTAAATGGGAGCCAAGTTTGACAGGTTGTGGACAAATGATGTTGAAATGCTTTTTGTAAAATTGAACCCGTTTAAATTCTGATTTAAGTTCTTCGTATTCAGTTTGAAATGACTCATCGTTCAAAAGTTGTTCAAAATGTTCATTTCTCCCGTTATTGAATTCAAATTTAATTTGAATTTAATTTGAATATCTTTGAGTTGCTTTCTTCGATATAGGCTCACCAATCACCATGTCCTGAATCAACAGTAATTTAGCAATTTTTACCCTGTCCATTATATCGCTTGTTTGCCGGCAGTAATTAAGGTGAATTTTCATTGTATGTCCTAAATGATTAATAACCCACTGCCTCTCGTTTTATGTGGTATCCTTATCAAAAATTTAAAAGAAATCCTTATGAAAAATGTTTATTTTTTTATACATTAGTTAAGGAACTAATAAAACATTTGATTAAAAAGGCCTTAAATTATTCATCTTTTAATATAACGTCAAGCAGATCGTTACTTGTACGATGAAAGTCACTATGACATTATAAACGCAGGTAATCAAAATTACATATGTATTTTTTTAAATATTTTTTTATTGACGAGTTACAATATTTGATGTTCTCATCTTTCCTGGATTTCTCAGTTTCGTAGCCTGGACAACCGTCTTGATAGCGCCATAAGCCCGAAAAACTCCAGCTTCTGATGAAAGGAAATAATTAACACTGTCGAGTATATAGAAATGCTACTATAATTTATGCTGTTTTACGTGCTCCAACTGAATAAAAAATAACATGCATATATGATGTAATGTGGATTTGATTTGAAAAAAAAATACTAAGTGGGATTCTTTCAATGAAATAGTGCAGAAACTCCATTACAAAATCACATGGATACAACAACAGAACTAGATAAACATATGTATAGCGTTTTATATCATTGCCATACTTACCACGTTCATTAACGTTTGATTATTATACACACCTAACATACTTCCTGATTTCAATGTACGCACAATGATGTCCATGTACACAGCATTTATTTCACCAAAAAAGCAAATTCATTTGATTCAAAGAAAACTATAAGATTACTGAAAACCACAAGTGAAGGCAAAGATCACATGGGAACTCCATGATTCAAAGAATATCCGACAATTAACTTCCTGTGCATTCAGATCCATTATTTTAATAACTGTTACCATTATATCAATATTTAACAAAACGTAAAAAAATATCTGATAACCAAACTTGTTGACTATTAAGCCTCAAAGTTTAAGCCGTTCTTCATACCGCGCTAAAGTGGCGAATGGATTTTTTGGTCCAGCGGAAGCACTGCTGTGCATTTTGGTACATCTTATGCAGGAAGCTCGAATCTTCTGTTGCCGTTTTAGAAGAGTATGTCTTCTTTATTTCTAGTTTGTGCTGTCAACATTTGTTGATTCGAGCTGGCTGCATAAGATGTACCAAAATGCAGACTGCACAGAACTAGAAAAAAACGAGAACCCCCTTTTATTCACATATGATCTTCATGAAGCTCTTTATTTTGTTTACACCAACAAATTGCGCACCTTATCCAATAGGAATCTCTGATGACGGACATAAACTGAATTCAACTTCATCACACCATGCAAAATAATGTCGTTGATTTTAATGATTCCATAGTATACATCTACATGTTTAATCAATTTATAAAATGCCAGTTTATTTAGGGAAGTATATACTTTTTATTAAATTCAATAACACAAATGCACACTTAAAACCAATTGTGTGTTGCTATCTGGAGTTGTATGAAAAGTCCTAGGGTGTAAAATTAGGGTTATTCAGGTTACTGGAAACACACATTTTGTTTTGGGCGAATAAGGTATTTTTTCTTTTATTGTATTTTTTTTAGACAAACTGATTGAGGAACTTCATGTCAATCATTTACCTCTTTAACTGTCCCTCTGACAGTAACTCTGGACCCTTCTTGCAATTCCAGAGCATCTCCAACAGAAATGGCTTCTGGAGAAAGGAACAGTCTGATGTCCTCTTCCCATTTCTTGATAAGGACATCTTTGTCAGAGTCTGGGAGCTGTTTGAGCTGTGAGAAAAAAAGAAGCATTTAAACTTATGGTAAAATCTGTGACTTGCATTTGTTTTCTATTTTTTTTTAGGAATTGCACCAAAGTTACAAACCACTTAGTTCACTATACAAAATCTCTTTTATATAAAAGTCAAATGATTTTGCTGGACCTGTTTTATAATTACAAAAAAGTCATAGTTCATTATTTCAATCTTTCATTCAATCAAAATGACAGAATTAAATTTTGTGAACATGTGCATATTTTGTATGGGGGTTAGGCCAGCCTTAAAAAAGTGCTTGTTTGGAATTGCGACCTGGGGGTATCTAGACCCAGGAGGGAGG
Organism: Magallana ariakensis; assembly: GCA_020458035.1. Lineage (NCBI taxonomy): Eukaryota > Metazoa > Mollusca > Bivalvia > Ostreida > Ostreidae > Magallana > Magallana ariakensis. The sequence goes on along the minus strand of CM035811.1, from coordinate 28,300,019 downwards.
AAGATAAATATTTTTTTATATTTCAAAACTGAGGTATATTATAAAGTAATTATAAATTGATGGGAAAATAAAAATCTCTGTATAATTTTTTTTTTATACTTTCTTTCTAATAAAATGTTATCAGTGGGAGGTATCTCAATGAAGCGGCAGGCAATTCCAAACAAACAAGAATTCTATTTTGGCCTTATATATGGTAAAATGTTAAATACGAAAATCACCATGTCAATCCCTCTGTCTATGCAAAGTTCGTGTCTGGTCCACATCTTTCTTATGGAGAAACATTGGAAGGTCTTGCCTTACATATAGATTGCTTACGACCTAAGAATGTGTCATCACCTTGACCTAAAGTCATTCGGGCAAGGTCAAGGTCACTGGCAGAAAAAGTGAACAATTTGTATCTGGTCCATGTGTTACTTATAGAGAAACATTGCAAATTCTTGCTTCACACAGATTGCTTATGACCTGAGGATGTTGCCCATGGGCCTTTTGTTTAAGCCATTATATGCTTGTACAAATCTTTTTGATTTAATTGTAAATATGATTGTTTATAATTGTTAAAAGTTACCACTTAATTTGTAGTTAATGGTACTTACAATGGTTCCTCTTCTCATAGTGAAGTTGAACTGAATTGCATAGAACGAGTCTGCGGCAGTCTTAAACACTTCACCCGGAAGCTTAGAGAACTTGTTCTCAGTGGATATTAACATCTTACTACCGTTTTTTAGGTTAAGAAGCGTGGTTAGAAAACGGGAGAATTCCTGTCCAGTCCTGGACAGGAACTTCCTCTCCTTCCCTTCCTCCAGCACGACAAAGAAGTCGTAGGTGGATTTCTGAAATTAGAGAATTGAAAACGTTTTTGGTAAGTTGGACATGTTAGGGTAAAAAATGTAAATTTTCAAAAATTTTTCAGCAACTATTTATTGCAGATGCTTGAAATTTTAACATACTATTTGTTTATTAAATGTTGACTTATTATAACCCCGCAAACGAAGTTTATGGGGGAATATTGGTTTCACCCTGTCCGTCTGTCTTTAGATGCAACTTTGTCAAATGTCTTATGCAAAATATTTGTTGGTTAATGATATATTCTTAGGAGCTTATAAGAACATCAAAGACAAGCGTGGCTGAATTCATTTGTTCCAAGGGGGGCATTATCTGAGCCATAGTTTAGATGCAATCGCAACTTCTCGGGCCTTTCCGGCAAAACACCTCGAATGTATTAACGTTACCGAATGTTAGAATTTTATACAAAATTCCCATTAAAATAAGTATCCGCTAGAAAGCCTTATAAGTCGCTTCTGTGTTATATTTTAGGGTATATCATTTTCTTTAATGAAGTCCAGCTTACATCTCAACAGATCATAAAATGTGTTGTATTTATATCAAGTTATATAAAAAGGGGGGTTGTCATGGACGCCTAGGTAATACCGAGCCTGCCGGAAAGGCCCAAGAAGTTGCGATTGAGTTTAGATGGAACATGTGATTAGGGAAAATTGATAATCTGTAAAATAGGCAGTGGTTTTGGGGTATTTTAAAACTTTTTCATGTAAAACAAGTTTCTATCATTATAAGGAAATAATTATATATCATTATTAATAATGAAGTTAACTATTTTTAGAAGTTGTTTAAATTTATTAGTCAAGTAAATTGAAGTGGCCCTATAGGGCATTAATTTAAATGAAATTCAAAATTACTCATATGATTGTAGTGTTTTGGCAATTTTAAAATTGTAATATTAATTTTTTTTTCTTTTACATATTTTTTACATAGTATGGTAATTATGGTAATGATTTGGGAGTTTATTAAATTTTACAAGCTCATCAAAGAAAATCATAGTCCTATGGGATCAATTTTCTGATATGGAGTTCCATTGTACCATAGGAAAAAGTGAGGAAAATTTGAAACAACTAACTGCATCTGTCAAATCTCTTATTAGAAAGATATTCAAAGTTTTATCAACAGAAAAGCATTGCTTGGCTACCTACTGCAAAGGGAGGGGCTACTGTCAATTTGTTCGTTTTTCTTTACAACAATTGTGAAAATTTTGACTTTAATTTTTCTTTGTAAACTTTTTTTTTTTTAACAATTCTAGAATTTTTTTATTTGTATGTGTTCCAAACCTTTATTATTCAATTCAGTTATTTTTCCCATTTGAAATTAGTGGTGCAGGGGTATTAGTCCCATTAGGACAGTTAGTTAATAGGGTTATACCTCCGCTCCAAAGGAGGGGGTTATACTGTTTTACCCTTATGTGTCCTTCTGTCTGTCCATAACAGACATAATTGATACATTTTTCTCAGCAACTATTTTAAAGGTAATGGGGTCTAACATTGAACCTTATGTGAAAAATTGTAGACTCTTTTGTAAATGGTTATAACTTAAAAACGGACAAAGGTAATAATATAGGGGTTTTAAAATCATATATTGACTGTTACAGGCAGTATGTAGGGTTTATTAAATCTGACCCCTTTGGTCATCCCCACCCCAAAGGAATTGGAAATGACTATATATCTCAGAAACTGTTAGATTCCGACCCCTAAACCATATACAATGTATATTCTTGTTCCATGTGTTAAAGGGAATCAAATGGTATGTAGGTCATGGGTCCCGGGGGTGGTCCTGACCCTCCTCATACAGGAAGTGCCCGAATATCTTGAAAACGGTCGAGATCACCCCTAAACCATATATATTCTTGTTCCTTGTGTCAAGAGGAATTACATAGTATGTAGGTCATGGGCCCCGCGAGTGGTCCTGACACCCCTCAAACAGGAAGTGCACAAATATCTTGAAAGTGGTTGAGATCACCACCCCTAAACCATATATATTCTTGTTCCTTGTGTCAACGGGCTTCAATTGGTATGTAGGTCATATGCCCAGGGGGTAATCCTGACCCGACCCCCCTTACAGGAAGTGCCCAAATATCTTTAAAATGATCAGTCCCCAACCCGAAACCATATATATTCTTGTTTCTTGTGTTAAGATGCATCAAATGGTATGTAGGTCATGGGCCCCGCGGGTGGTCCTGACCCCCCTCAAACAGGAAGTGCACAAATATCTTGAAAATGGTTTAGATCCCCACCCCTAAACCATATTCTTGTTCCTTGTGTCAAGGGTCTTCAAATGGTATGTAGGTCATAGGCCCAGGGGGTGGTCCTGAAGGGCCACGCTCTCTTTTAAGAAGAGATAATTAGGATTTGTTGATATGTTTCAAAAATCTTCTTCTCAAAAATCATTAGGCCAGAAAAGTTTAAACTTGTGTTGAAGCATCCTCAGTTAATTAGAATCAAGTTTGTTCAAATTATGGTTCCCCAGGGTAAAGTGGGGCCACAATGGGGGAACGGAGTTTTACATAGGAACATACAGTTAAACACGCTTACAGAAACTGCATTGTTATTTTTTTTACAAGATAAACGATAGGATAGGATCCACTCACGATAGGATGAAATTAATGTACGATAGAACAGTATTCACGCATGTTAGTATAGGATTCACAGATGAAACCATTTCAAAAAGAACTATTTCTTAGAAAAAGTGCACTTTTAGTGAATGCAACCTTAGATAAATTAGATTCAAATCCGTCAAAATCATATTTTTCAGGAATAGGTTGGGGCCACATTAGGAGATCCAATTTTACAAAGAAAAACATTTTAAATTCAAATGTTATAATATATGGTTTCACCTATTTACAAGCATTTTTACATATTTTTGATTATTTAGACTTTGGCCTCTGGACAATTCAGTTTGATTTCGGTTTATATCCCATATCATCTCTTTACTTGTCTCGGGACTCTTTCCGAAACGCGCAACAGATCTCGTAAAATCAACTTACATCGAGAGTCGTTATTTTTACATATAAACAAACTGCACCACTTCAATGTATGGGGCTGGTGTTGGTGTTAAAAAGACTATCCAAGGCATTAGTAAACAGATGCTATCACATACAAAAAAAATCAAAAATAGTGGGAATGTAAAGAATGACAAAGGGGGTTGGGGGAGGAAACATTATGATTTATAATACAATTAAATGCTTTAAGGGGCATAGTTATGATGGTTTAAATTCTCTTAGGAATATGTTGACTAATAAAATATGATTTTTGGATTTTACCTCTATTCAAGGTTTTAGAGGGATATGCTGCAATTTGTGCTATTAATATTGTTGATATGGGGTTTGTTTTCTATTACCATAATTTAAGCATATATATCATACATTTGTTTTTAAACAAGTTCTCATATTAAAATAGTTAAGAGATGGAATTTGTAGACAAAGTAAAAAATAAAACAGGCACGTAAAAAAAAACTTTCTAATGGGGGGGGGGGGGGGCGTAGTATAGCTTAATTTGCTTTTATTTCATGTCATTTTTTTATTTTTTACATTTAGTTTAAAGTGGAAGGGGGGTCCATGATAATTTAATTGTTGAATGTTAATTTCATTAATGAAGAAGGGGAGGGAGGGGGTCTTGGTGCTACGTGCCAAAAAAATCAGTTGTTTTCGAGTTTTACTTGCTGATTATTAACATATCTATTTATTATCTATTACACTTCTAAAACAAGCATTCTGAGAGTATTGCATAAGCAATACACGTCCCCAACAGGTTTGTGGAAATTGTGAAAGCAATGCACTGTTATGCAGAATATCGAACCCGAACATTAAAAAATTGGAATAAAAAAAATTAATTTTCTCGAAAATATGTCAACCAGACGCTACGAAACTTTGACATTTTGAAGCTCTTCAGCAAATTTCATATTATTCCTCAAACGCATAAAGAAAAAAAGTGTGGAAAACTGAAGTGGGACAGACAGACAGACGGACGGACGGACTGACGGACGCAGAGGAAAGCTATAGTCCCCTCCGGTGAAAACCGGTAGGGGACTAATAAGAAACAAGGTTATAAAAGAATTTTTAGCGGTGAAATAAGGTCTGAAGGACCATACACTCACAACCTTGCCATGAAAACGTACAGAGCACGTGGTTTTTGGTCAAAGTCCATTTTAGGTGATCATGGTTTATAGCATGCATAATAAAGTAAAACAACTACATGTATTAAGAAGTATTTTGTTGAATGCAATAACCATAACCAAGATAAATTGTCATTATTAAGATACTCACCAAAATTTCTTCTGCTGAAATTGCCATAGTCGTTTTCAAGGGAAAATTCTAGGGTACTGAGTTTGTACTTGTTTACCTGGTCATACCTTTTTTATGGAAGATAAGCCATTTTATAGTAAAAGGGGTTTTATTGTTTACATTAAATCATTCCTTGTATATGTAATGCTCAAATGCGTTGTTATATATACATATGTAGTGTATAAAGTATATCTACAATTGTTTTGCGATTTTAAGTTTATATTTTTAAAAAGTCAATTGTTAATGTTTAAAATGACCATATTTACCCCCTTTTTAAAACTTTAAATGGTATATTCCAATTCCATGGTCTTTAAGGTATTGTACTCACTTCGTGGCATTCTGGGTAATCTCGTGTCACTGAGGAGTTTGTTTTGATGATTTTAAAGAGGCTCTTTGGGGGAAATAAGAGTATTTTGTAAAATATCTTTGTTTCGTCTTTAAATGTCGAAAATGGTGTGAGAGTCTTTCATGTTTTTGATAGGGATTATTTTGTGCTTTGTTTTTATAAAAGAAAAACGGTGATGTGGGCGTTGGAATTTTAAAGATACGTTCCTCGTATAGTTTCCCCTATTTGGAACCCCAGAATTGTCGGAAGATAAACATGTATTCTTGCACGGATCTCTAAAGCTTTTATTATCATGTCAGTGCGTTTCTGGGTTCTGTGCTTGATATGCAAATTAGTATTAATTTCAATGAAATCGAACAACCAATCGATGAGTAATATGATAATCAGCGTACAAAATTTTAGCACGGTCCGACAAGCAAACTGGCACGCTGTTAGTAAAACTATAATATAATCATTACAGCTATGAGGAAAGAAATGTATGTTTTAAAGATTTAATTTGAATATCTTTGAGTTGCTTTCTTCGATATAGGTTCACAAATCACCATGTCCTGAATCAACAGTAATTTAGCAATTTTTACCCTGCCCATTATATCGCTTGTTTGCCGGCAGTAATTAAGGTGAATTTTCATTGTATGTCCTAAATGATTAATAACCGACTGCCTCTCGTTTTATGTGGTATCCTTATCAAAAATTTAAAAGAAATCCTTATGAAAAACGTTTATTATTTTATACATTAGTTAAGGAACTAATAAAACATTTGATTAAAAAGGCCTTAAATTATTCATCTTTTAATATAACGTCAAGCAGATCGTTACTTGTACGATGAAAGTCACTATGACATTATAAACGCAGGTAATCAAAATTACATGTGTATTTTTTTTTGACGAGTTACAAACAAAACTTAATTTTTAAGAAGTGAACTTACAACATAGTAGCCATGTATTTCCTCATATTTGATGTTCTCATCTTTCCTGGATTCCTCAGTTTCGTAGCCTGGACAACCGTCTTGATAGCGCCATAAGCCCAAAAAACTCCAGCTTCTGATGAAAGGAAATAATTAACACTGTCGAGTATGTAGAAATGCTACTATAATTTATGCTGTTTTACGTGCTCCAACTGAATAAAAAATAACATGCATATATGATGTAATGTGGATTTGATTTGAAAAAAAAATACTAATTGGGATTCTTTCAATGCAATAGTGCAGAAACTCCATTACAAAATCACATGGATACAACAACCGAACTAGATAAACATATGTATAGCGTTTTATATCATTGCCATACTTACCCATTCATTAACGTTTGATTATTATACACACCTAACATACTTCCTGATTTCAATGTACCCACCATGATGTCCATGTACACAGCATTTATTTCACCAAAAAAGCAAATTCATTTGATTCAAAGAAAACTATCAGATTACTAAAAACCACAAGTGAAGGCAAAGAAAGCACATGGGAACTCCATGATTCAAAGAATATCTGACAATTAACTTCCTGTGCATTCAGATCCATTATTTTAATAACTGTTACCATTATATCAATATTTAACAAAACGTAAAAAAAAAAAATCTGATAACCAAATTTGTTGACTATTAAGCCTCAAAGATTAGGGCGTTCTTCATACAGCGCTAAAGTGGCGAATGAATTTTTTGGTCCAGCGGAAGCACTGCTGTGCAATCAGCATTTTGGTACGTCTTATGCAGGAAGCTCGAATCTTCTGTTGTCGCTTTAGAAGATTATGTCTTCTTTATTTCTAGTTTGTGCTGTCAACATTTTGATGCGTTTCAAGCAATGAACCCAAATCCTCCGTTGCCTTGGTTAGAGATTCCATCTTCTTTACTTCCAGTGTTGTACTGTCGGCATTTTGGTACGTCTTATGCTGGAAGTTCGTAATATATGTAGCCTTAAAAATCGGACAATAATAAAAATATTAATAATGATAATAATAGTTATAATAAAAGAATTAAACTAATTAATGCACTAAACACCAGCAGTATTCTTATAGTCTTTAAGAACGGAAAATGCAATTAAAAAAAATAAAAGGAAAGAAAAAACTTAAAGTAATACCTGGTTAACGATACTGACTGCACCACCCCTTCAAAATGTTCCCTCAAGTTCGCGCTTTCGTAAGTCTGAAATTATAGACCAATATCAATAGATATAACATTGTTCAAAATAACATTATCTTATGAAGATATTTTTTTTAAGTAATGTTTGTCTAAATGCATTGATTTTACAAAAGAAAAATTGATACGATATTGCGATGAGATAGTGTATATCCATTTTACCTCAAACTTTGTTAGGGGTGTGGAAGAGTATCATCGCTGTTTGCTGAAGTTACTGGGGACTATATTCTGTACGATGTACAGCTCCCCAGCAACGACTTCAAGACCTGTCTCCTTACCCCAGAGGGTAAGGAGAGCAAATCTGTCCTCCATTGCTAACTGCAACTCTCTCCGCCTTGACCCGGTAGAAACAACACCGGTCTCACCAATCTGAATTTGAAATCAAATATGAATATATTATGTACCCTTGTACACACTCAAAAAGACATCGACGTACATTATTTTTACACTTACATTTTTTACTTGTACCGGGCCAAGGCAGAGTCTCGTGCAGTTAGCCAACGAGGATGCTTCAGCCATCGAAAATGTTGTTGGAGAAAAGAAATCTGTCCTTATTTTCTTCTCATCCTCTGTTAACTCAAACAGGGTGTCCATGATCTACAAAAACATATTCAAAAAAACTACACAATATTCCTTTAATTCATATAGATATACATAGTGGGAGTGTGTATTTGTGTTTATTTTGATATGTTTTTTGTTTAAAATATAAGGACGTAAATTAAAAACAAAACCAAAAAAAAACTTACGATTGAGTCCGCCTTTAGTTCGATGCCAAAGGTGGGGTGGCACGTGGCATTTACAGGCCTATAATACCTCCCCGGTTTCAAGGACTCAAAAAGCGTTTTCTTAAATGTAGAAATGTTTTTGGTTGTTGTCTCCCTCTGGACAATAGCCGGAACGTAGTATTTTAGACTTCGACCATACTTTTCGTAACGGCTTTTAATTGTCCTTATAGTATGTTCGTGAAGAATATACACTCCGAGATTCTGAAATTTATAAAAATAAATGCTATGAATAAATAGAAAAAATTATTCATTTATTGATACAGTTTGGATGTAAATTATGCTTTCTCAGGCAAAACAGTCACCAAAAGACAACACAACAATTATACGAGGAAAACACAAAGTTGTGAAATACTGATAAAACATATATCGGACTGATAGAGACAAGCGTCAATACTAAATGAATTAAACATACAAACTTATATATATAACGCATTTGTTTGCACACTGACCCGTTTATAAATTAGCTAAATAGTTATATTGAAAAAAGATATCAGCACGTATTAACTCTTACTTTTTTGGTAGCCTGATCCTCCTACTTTCTTCGTTTCTTCAGGGAGCCGGAATGAATTTAACAGGTTTATCGTGCAATATATATACATGTTAAAAGTGCTGACTTGGCAATTCTTAACCTTAAACTGTTAAAGAGTTTATTTTTTTGGCCAGTTGGATGAAACAGTAGTTTCTGATTGGTAGTTATCAATCGCGCTATTAGTTGTGTTCGAATGGATCTTTGTGAATGACATTCATGCTACGCGTGCTTACGTGGAAAAGTGCTGAGTAGACACTTATAGACCTGAACCTCTTGTTTCCTTGCTTGAGTAAACGCGATGAATGAATTGGCAAAAATAAATGACCGCTGTAGCGTGCTGTTTATTCCCACTGATTTCTATTAAATCCAAGAATGCAATACACATATTTATGTACATATAGCAATGACATATGACATACATTGTTTTGTAATATTTAACATATCCACTATATTATATTAAATTTCAAACCACAATGACCACATTTTTAAGTTACAAACAAATTTCTTCATGAATAAACATTGCATGATAATAGGATATATATGCAGTCACCATGGCGCATTTGGTTAAGCGTCGCCTCTGTAATATAAGGGTCGTGGGTTCGAGTCCCGTTCGGCTTGTTCACATACTATTATTTAAAAGAAAAAGCAGTTACCATAATCATGCCACCTTCACCAACAAAAGCCTTGAAGGATGCAATGTCATCGCCTGTTAGAAAAATCCGGACTGTTCAAGGACAAATTATCCGTGTACGTAACTCAACATGATATATTTTAACGTTAAAAATCATCCAAAATTATAATTCATAATCAAATGAAATTACAAAAATTTTACATATATTGGAATTACCATTTTAGTTTACTTTTCAATTGATTGTCTTTGCAGGATGAAGCAATTAAAACAGTAAAAGTTGCCCAGAAGGACACTAAGATGCCATAGAAGAAAATGGACAGACGATGGAACTAACTCTTTGGAGAGAACTGAGTGAAAAAGACTTGAAGATAGGGCAATACATTGAAGTTACTCATTGTCTTGTATCAGAATGGCTCAGAAAGAAGAGCCTCATCAACTCCACAAGAAACACCACCACCAAGGTAACAATAGCTTGATACATTCAAATGCATTTACATTTAAAATCCAAACATAGTACCAATATTGCAAACAGTAAACACATTTACAAAAAGTAGAAAATAATAATGCACTTATCATGCAAAAAAAATATTGGCAATACATATTATGTGTAATGACAAATAAATACTTCATTGTTTCAGACTGTACATTCGAAAGGTAAGGTTATAATTGGAGATGTGGAAGCTTTGTCCATGATGGACACCACCTGTGAAATATGTGTCAAAGAAGATGATGTTTACAAAGATTTTATTGTGGATATTATGGTACGTGCAGAAGTTCAAAGATTTGTGGAATAAGCTGGAACCTTCACCCTACAAGAACTTGAAAACATTATTGTTGACAAACTGCCCTTCCCTGTGAAGCTTGTCATTAATGGCACAAATGTCAATATCTTTGAACTTTTGTAATCCCTATCAACATTTCCCATCTTTGAACCATCTCAAAATTAATACATTTTGTAAGGACTGGTAAATTGCTTAATAAAATCAGTATGATAAGCTATCATTACATATCTTTAAATTGAACTGCTATTGTTACCGGTATATATACTTTTGCTATTATTTTCACAGAATTTAAAATGAAAATTTACCATTTTTCATTTGGCGTACATTTCATATTGATAGCATATCTTTTTGAAATATTTGTTATGTTATTTTGAATTTGTTACTTCGAAACAAAAAATATTTTTCTGTATATGCTTGATTTCCATTTATTGTGCCAGTGCTGTACTAAAACTAATCACTTGCTAGTCATTTTTCTGTAACTAAATGGTTTTAAAGGCGTCGAGCTAATGCTCGGCAGCCTTCTAGCGATCATCTGGATTGGCAATCGTCCAAAAATTCATGCTCTGCACCGTATTTTCAATGTGCATAAGAAATAAGTTCCTTAAAGTACTAAATTATGTACAGAAATCCCAACCTTGCCTCCCTGGTTATTGACATTGCATAAGTATAAATTTGCTTAAACAAGAAAGGCGAATGAATACAATAAGGTGTAAAAAATTAACTAAATGTTATTTAAGTTTATCGCTTACATTTTATTTGGAGACCGTGCCCGATAGAAATAAAATTTGATGTGTAAATTTATTTTGTTATTGGGCACGGTCTCCAAAATAAATGTAAGCGATAAACGTATCTAGTGATTTTGTTGCAATTAATAAACACGATAATGCAGTTGGTTTGGTCGAGCATTTTAGATAACGTGTTGTGGATTAGTTTGTAAACAGCCATACCATAGGTAATCTTGTTTCAAACGGGAATTGGAATAAATAAAAGTATGTTTTATTATTATAATTAGGGACACACTGTTTATGATCCTGTGAAAATTGTTCAAAGACTGTTTAAAACAGAAAGAAAATAATTTATTTTTGAACTTTGAAATGTCTTCGATTTTTGTAACCATGATGAGTTATTGTATTATAAACGCATCACTACCTATTTAATAAGGAAACTGATTTTTGCTTTTAAAGCAACACAAAACATCATTCATTTACTTTTTTATTCTTATATTATTTGATATACGACTATAATACAGAAATTCAAATTATTGATATCATTCTATATAAAAGAAAATGTCAGCTCGACGCCTTTGTGGCCGTTCCGGCCTTTGATTTTTTTGTTGATCTCCTTTTACAAAAATGTTCTTTACTAAAACATCCATGGTCAATCATAAGCCCATTGTTTACAAAACAATGTGAACCATACTGTTTTACCTTAATGTGTTCATCTCTTATAATTTCTTTCTTCTTATAATTTCACTGGGTTTTTATTTTATATACAAAGTAATTCAACTTTCCCAATATTTTTCTTATTTGCAAATCACAAGATTAATAAAATTTGTAATATTCACTTACCACAATTTATTTTCCCTTTTCTGAAACACCATAACTGTACATCGATGTAGTTTAAAATTTTGTTGTAAATATCTGACTAACAAATGCACAAAGCTTCTTCTTAAGTTGATTACAGAAAAACATGCTTTTCTTTCTTTACATGCACACAGTTTTTATACAAGTTAATACTTATTTTGTTTACTTTGAAAGTTGGTCTTCTTTTATTGTTATTGTCTCGTAAAAACAAATGACCCTTTTGTCAAATCTTCAATTGCCAAATACATATAGATTTCTGTTCATTATGTTGGTTTTCACATTACTTTTCCCATTTTAGTAACAACCCTTACTTGATGCATATAGTTTTGTATTAGTCGATCTACTTTAGTTGTTTTTGTATTTATAACCATATAACTCAATTGTCCAATCTTTAATAGACATTTACATATAGTTATATTTCCTTGACATAGATATATAGTGTATATATACAGAACATGTTTGTTTTTACTTTACTTTTTTGTTTTTGTTACAACCATTACTTGATGGATATTGTTTAGTTTTAGTTAACATTCACAGCACAAAATCTGAGCAATAACTTGAAAAAAGATAAGTGCAAGGTTATGCAACTTCATCATGAAATACGCAACAGGCTATTATCTTTAAACTAGTATATCGTTTTACTATTCATCCATTTTTTTTCTGTGAAATGTGTACATGTTCTCAATATGAAAAGTACATACTGCCAAAAAATTTGTGCCAAATTTTCCACTGTCAATATATCCAGTTACCATTCATAATTTTAGTTCATCATAGAAAATACTAATTCTCCCACTTCACTCTCATTGACATAACCAAAATCATAAACCTTTACGAAAACCGTTCTATTGTCAACAATTCTTTATGTCGATAATACATAAAATTCCATTACTTGTTTATCTCTATTTTCCAAACTGATATATTCTACAAATATGTCAAATTCTGTATTGTTAGTTCAAATTCTACATCTTTTATCAAACTTAGCTATTAGTTCAATAAAACTTTTACCTCTTCATTTTGTTCTGTTGTTATACAGTACATGTACTTATAGAAATCACAAAACAGTATCATCTTCATAAAACAACGCAATTTCTCATGCCACCGTCTTTTAGTACTTTCAGTACTTTGATTGTCTTTTAATTTGGTTATTGATATGACCAGTCGTGGGAAATCGTCTTAGAGCATTAAAGCTCAAAGCAGTTCGTCTGCTACGATTCGTAGTCACGAAGGTAACACATGTGAGCCGTTATTGGCCGAGAACTTTTCTTTGACAAAACCCACTGGGGCGGAAAAAGTTTGTGCTCTGCGCAGATTCAGATGCGGATACGTCAAAACCTATTGAAACAGAATGAGTTATTGATCAAACAACAATCTAAGATGATGTCATCTTTTAAGAATCATAGTTTTAAAGCCACCTCCGATCAGTCAGACTGAATAAATGACATGAGTGACACTGAAATGACACTGAAACTAACCATGGCTTTGATGGGACATCGGTAGGAATTTGGACGGATGCCACAGAATCAGATGCATTAGATTATCTCAATAGTGATTGTCCAACTCCTAATAATCGAGAAGAAAAACACATTCTCAAAAAATTGGATGAATTTTTCCCGGGGGAAGATGATGTAGGCCCTGGAATTAACTCGGATTTGGCCAAGGGCCTTACAAGTGCATTTCAAACTCGGGTTAGCGAGGAAGAAATTAAGGCTCTTATGAAAGGGCATAAACGAACTAAGAACTGTGATAACTGGACAGTTCCAAGGACTAATGAATCTTAGCTGCAATAATGTAGCCCTCTCCCGATTTTTTTTTTTAATTTTGGGAGAGGGCTACATCTCCATAGGATCTCCGTAATGGTGCAAGTGCGGGAGTGATTCACTCCCGCAATGATTTCATCTCAAATCGTATATAAATCACAATAACATTTGTATTTCTTACCTGAACTCAAACATTGTAGATGTGTGTGGCATAAATTAATCCAAAAATATCAAGTATAGTCCATATATCGGCTATTTTTCGTGTATGTCAACAGCGCAAGTTGATTTTGTACGCCATGTTTACTGACCTTGACAGGTTTTATTTTGGGACAGCCAATGAGAATTCAGGATCGGATCTTGAACTGAATATAGGAATTCCCCTATTTTAAACCTAATTATCGCGGTAAATATGAATTTTTCATTATATACCATTTGCTTAAATGGTGTTTTAGTGATAGAACGAGGTAAGGTCGCTTATTTACACTGAATTTCACTTTATCAAGCCCAATAAAACTCCAAGCGTAAATCCCACAAAATCACGCGAGAACTGTCATGGCTGCTGAAAAGGACGACTGGTAAACATGCTGATGTGTTTTATCTGGTTTGGATTTATATACGGTTAGTTTGTTCAACCTGAATTAAAAAAATATTTTATCTAAAGGAAGTCAATTATAAAAACGATCTTTTCAGACCGAAGTCAGACGCATTAAAAAAATTATTTTGCACCATTACGGAGATCCTATGGAATTGTAGCCCTCTCCAGTAAACATCAGATATAAAAAATCGGAGAGGGCTACATTATTGCAGCTAAATGAATCTGTGTGGGCTTCCCTGAAAAAGATATCTCAAGATGTGGATGTTAAATTGCAGAAGGTTCAAGAGATACAGAGGGATGTTTCCTTTGGGAAGAATTTTTGACATGCTATTGAAAGCAAGTAAAGCAGGAACAGACCTCTCTCATACAGAGACTAAAGAATGCCTGAAGCTGACCAAAGACAGCTACCAGTTAATGGAGACAGCATTTACAGAAATCTCGTTCAAAAGAAGTTATTTTATCATGGCTGATCTTAAACCTTGTTATCGGTATATTTGCAATGATAACAACCCCATTACCAAATGGCTATTTGGAGACAATGTTGACACCAAAATGAAAGAAATTGATGTTACTCAAAATTGGGAAATAAATTTAGAAAGTCTGAATACTCATCTTCTACTGGTTTCTACAAACACAAAAATGAGGAATTACCAGATGTTTCAGAAAGGATCAAACAGATTTAGACTCTATCAGAGACAAACAGAGTGTTATGGCAACTACAAACAAACAAAATCATAACTCTTTTTTAAGGCAAAGGGAAAGGAACCCGGAAGCTGGACAGGGAGAAGAAATAAATGTGAGTGATATTCACAGTTTGTTATTTAAAATTGATTTGAGCAATATAAGAAATACCCCACTTAATTTCAGAGAGGTTTATGTGTGTGTGTGTGTGGGGGGGGGGGGGTAATTTAAGGATCATCTTGAGATCTGGAAACTTGTAAGTTCAGACGATTGGATACTTGACACAGTTCAAGGTTATAAGATTGAATTTGAATAGCATCCTGCCCAACAACATCCTCGAAATAAAATTAAGGATCCTCGACACACCAAAATTTTATTTGATGGATCGATTGAGAATCTTTTTTTAAATATGACTCCACAAAACAGAGATCAATATCTGCTTTCAGTTATTTTGTATGAATTTTTGGGTATTTTTCCAGTGAAATAGAAAAAAACTGTTTTTCGGACGAACAGGGTATTTCAGTGCTTAAAACTTGATGTCAGTTAAAGAGGTTCGCTCCTTAGGTTTTGTGTAGCCATTTTGGGTCACCTCTAGTCTGAGAATTCTGCATCACATATTAATTCTAGTAGTTTACCTATATTTTACAATGCCAAATAAACTATATTGAATAAAATCGTTTTTAAAAAATTACAATTTTACAGATTTTAGTAAGGGACTATATTTTGTGGCGGAAGGTTTTCAAGAAGGAAATGTGAACCATTTTCATAACTCGCTAGTTTTATAGTACTGTTACTTTAGCTTCCTAATTTTCAGCGCAGACCAAACTTCTAGATATTTTGTGTTTTACGATATATTCATGATGTTCTAAAAAACATATTTAATTAATATTTTTATATTTCTATCGCTATATTTAGGCATATTTAGCTTATATTTCATAGAAGTTAAGAAAAAATTAACTCCAATTTTGGCCTAAAATTAACTTACTTCATGCTATATCTCAAATTTTTGAGATGTGACCCCTACTTATTTTACTTTTAAATGAGACATTAAATGTATGTCTATTTGTATGCCAAGTTTTTAGAAAAATGACATTACTTTAATTTTTTTAATTTGCGTTATAATTTGATAACTCCAAAATTTTATTGTCTTCATTATGTACTGGCCTTTGAAGCCACCAGTAAAGCGAGAAACTTAACACTTTGACTTAGATTTTACTTTTATAGTCACTACATGTGTTCAACTTCATACTATATTAAAATCATAACTAAACTAGAGCCGAGCTCGTTGCAAGCAACGAGAAGGTCTTCCGTTACAGCTTCAAGTCGAGACAATCTGATTAAAATCATATCCTTGATCCCCTCCTTGTTTTTCTATTTTCGCTACAAGAGGATCTGAAGAAACCCCTCTTGAGATCACCCCCTGTTGAAAGTTTGTTTATAAATATACATGAGTTATTCTAGCAATCAGAGCAAGTGTTAGAAACGGTAATTTCGGGTTACAAACAAAAATGGAGTTGTACGACGAAATGATGCCACATGTTCGTGAATCTTTCGGTATCAGAAAGTAAGAGATGGAGCATAAGTTGATATTAGACGCCCTTAGGGAATCTAAAGAATGTATTGGCATAACTTCCAAATCATGTAACTGAGGAATGGAACCGACGATTTCATTGGTCAAAGCAAAGTTATCCAGGAGGTGACCTCAAGTGGGGTTTCTTCAAATCATCGTATAGCGACTATAGAAATTTTAATCAGATTGCAAGTCAAGAAAGGATTGTCATTCAGTCTTAATAAAACCACCCCTCTTCTTCTTACACTTGTCAGGGTCTGACAGTTATTGATATGAGGTCATCTTCACACTTCCTTAACTTCTGACCAATCAGGGCTTTAGAAAATCAATTTTAACTCTTCAAAGGGAGACAGAAAAATTAATTCATGCCTATTTTCTATATATTACTGCAACCTCCAGACTGCATAGTATTGAAGAGTTACACTTCTCATAAAACAGATAAAGGCATGTCTGTAATAAGCTAGGGGTATATATTTAGATTGTATGCAAATTTAAAGGTCATAGAAAGGTGACCTCTTATTGATACCTATCCGACCCAGTCATTAAACTGGATTGTCAATATGATAATAGTAAGTTCAGAAAACGAGGCTCACTTTCAAAGTATTTTTTTCCTACCAGACAAATTCTCCTTTTAACTCATTTCACGGTAATATCAATTTATGATAACTTAAAACACATCACTTATATGTACATGTATTTAAATATTCCAACCAGAAAATCGATAAATACGTTTACATGTATGTACAACTGATGACAGGATTCAAACTACTGGTATGCCTATATCATAGTGTAATAAACACAAAATCCACTGCGCTGATGCATGGAAAAAAGTGTTATGTTTCATAAACATTTTGATTCCCTATATTCATACTTAAACCTCTACCGCTAAAACATGGAATAGTTTATGTAAAGTGCAGTGTTAAAAGAACACCAATTGTAAATAAACAATAATGCCTTCTCCCATCTGAGGGTGCGCTATTAGTATACGAGACTGAGGTGCTCAGTGGTAGGGATAACTATCCGTATAATGTTTGGCCATACAGGCCTCAGTTTTGTTTTTTAAAGGATGAGTATATTTATCTGAAATCTTCACAAGCAAGTAAAAGAAATTCATAAATCTTCAAAATCATAATCCGCGGCAGTGGTAGGGGTTATGAGGCATCTCTAACTTCATTTTTTTTCAAATAGGATTTTGTTTTAAATATCCCAATATTTTTTTTTGCCTTGAGCGCTCATCTAGAAAGTGTGTGGGGGTGGGGGTGTCAATACCCCAAAATTTAATTTTCTAAATGTAAATATCAGAAAATGTTGGCAGGGGTGGGGGCAGAACTCCAACTGAATCAAAAATTTTTTTTGTCACTTTTGTGTGACAGGAAGAGAGACCTCTGGTTTACAATTATTTCTATCATGTCACATATACATGTTTTAGTTATAATATTTTGGAATTTTTTAAAGATACAATGTCATTTATTTGATAAAAATCATATATTTATGCATACATGTATTAACATGTGACGTGTAAACCTAAAAGTAATCAATTTTGTTCAGTTTTTTACTTGAGTAACAGAAAGGCATAAACCAGCGTTTTGTTCAGAGCACTGTGTACATTGTATATTTAAACCAAACCAAAAGAGATGGTGTGACGTCAAAGCAATTTGTTTTTGTTTTTTAAACAAAAGAGTTCTACATAATGTCAACCTCCAGAAAATACGAATTCTCTAACTTTAACATTTACAACACATGCGCGGATCCAGAAAATTTTTGCAGGGGGGATCCGAATTGAACGTTGGGGGGGGGGGGGCTACACTATTCATCAGAAATGTTGACAAGCAAAAATAAAAAAAAAACAGAAAAAAAAACTTATTTCCCAAAATCATGAAATTCCTAATCCGTGGAGGGGGGGGGGGGGGGGGGTAACGTAGTATGCCTATAACTTGAAAAAATTGTACCTGTCAAAATTTTTTTCTCCCATATTCATGATATGCCTAATCCGATTCATGATATGCCTATTCCGTGGGGAGGTGGGGGGGGGTGCGAATATGCTTATAACTGCATTTTTTTCAATATCACTTAATATTTCCGCTTCCGACGCCTTTCCAAAACATATATGTGTTTTCCAGGGGGGGGGGGGGTCCGAGTCGTATTTGCGATAATTTCACTATGTAAACTTAATAACTTCTCATTTTTCGGGGGGGGGGGGGGCGGACCGCATGCAACAATTAATAAAATCCGTTGAACAACACATATCTATACCATTTAATTGTAACTTTGAGAAGTGCATACATTTTTGGGATGCAACTGTGTCGCTAGTCTGTAAGTCAAGTGAATTATGTCCTAAGGTATTTTAAAGAAATAAGAAACTGTCAACACTTGCAGTACTCTGATGATTTCTATGGCGACCGACTGCATTGAATAACGTATTTCATAACTTCTAAACGTGAGAACAAATAATTATTATTTAACATCTTTGACTTAAAACTTTAAACTTATACTCAACAATTGACCACTACAGTGATAGCTCACTTCCAAGTGTATTTTAATTACATAACAATTGATGATCTGCATCCATAAATTGTTTTCTTATAAATAGTATTGTGCAACGTAGGTATTGTACTTGAGTGTAGTGCATATTTCCAACTTTTGAAACATCGTTCCAGTCTGAAGTTCAAAATAATCATGCCCGCAACATGTCTTTGATTGTTTGCAGCTATTGCGTTTGCGTTTACCATTTATTTACCCCACCTCTAAAGATAAGTTTGACATAGGTGTGCAACATTATATGCTACGTTATGAAAATGACAGTCGTCTTCCAAAAAATATAAGTCGATGAACTGTGGATTGTTCCATATCCTTCGGAGTCTGGCACACTGTACCATACATAACAACAGTCAAAGAGAAAAGTTTAACAAATAATTCATGCTATTGAATAACTTGGAAAAAAAAATTCTTGGTTGTATGATCAGATACAAAACAGGTTCAAGCCATTCGGTTTGCCAAAACTTGTGCGCGAACAAAATTTGGCGATATCAATATACCAAATTCAAGTTTTCTTTGATGGCATAGCTTTGCACATGTATTTGCAATTGGAAACTTTGCTGGTCGTCTTAATTAACAAAAAAGATTCTGGAAACAGAAGAAGCCCCAGTAGTGAACTTCTGTTTCTTCACGTCGGAAGAATTATATCTTCTTGTGTAACAATTGTACTTCCATCTGTAGAAATAAATATAGAAAAATAAATTGTTTCATTTTTTTCCTTTAAATATAACAAGTTTACCATTTGGTTTTTTTTTTCCTTTTTACACAGGATGAAATATCTGGTTTCAGCACTGCGGAAACCCTTTGGAAACTTTGCGGAAACTTAAGGTTACTTTAAGTTTCCGACAGGTTTCAGCACGGAAACTTCAAGTTTCATTAAGTTTCCGCAGTGCTGAAACTTAGGCTGTCCACGAATCCAAATGGTTTCCGCAACGGAAACTTACTGAAACTTGAAGTTTCTGCATAGTTTCACCCTCCATATACGATTGGGGTACATATTGTTTACAAAGGGTTTCCGCAACGGAAACTTGCTGAAACATGAAGTTTCTGCATAGTTTCAACCTCTATATACGATTGGGATACATATTGTTTACAAAGGGTTTCCGCAACTGAAACTTCCTGAAACTTTATTTTTTTTTTTTTTTTTTTGCTTTCACAAAAACTCAGCAAGGTTTCTACTATATGTAAAAACAACACAATTTCAAACAGTTCCAAATTTATTTTGTTCACAGAACTGAAATTGTTTCCAATTATAATAAATAAAATACAGCCAAGATACAATAATGGAGAAACATCCATATGGCAATTCCCTTATCAGGGACTTTCATTTAAAAAATGATAAAATTGCACAACACAAAAACTTCCAATAAAAATTTGTACATTTGTGCTTGTTTTCTTCTGGATCAAATGCATATCAAACTTCCCTTTAAAAATGCAAAAAGATCTTACTTTTTTAAAAATATGAATGCAATTTACAAAATAACTGCATGTACATAAATAAACAAAAAAAAAATTCACTGTTACATGAACATGATACACTTGTCTTAATTTGTTTTGAACTACCATGAATATGTACACCATAAAATATTTTTGAAAAGGCTAAAGTGTCCATCTTTTGTAAAAAACATAAACTACAAGGTAGTAATTGAATATAGAGGTATTACCCAGATTTGATTTGAATATGTATGTCCATAAATTCCAAAATGAGGTCAAAGTGACCTACTTTCGAGTTGGGATAAACCTTTTCCTTGTTAGTTATATAATCTAATGTCTTACATTAGAACAGGATTTGACAGCATTTATTAGATAATCCATAAAGTCCAAAGTGAACTTCTCAGTTCCCCCCATGATGTATCAACTGATCAGATTTGAATGTCCTAATCCTATCAGTATTTAAGAGATGACCCAGAGGAAGATATGAAAAGCTTGTGGGCCGATGAAAAGCTAAACAATGGAGCAGTCTGTCAAATCATGTGCAAAAATATGATGTACACATTTAAAATAATTATGCAACACACTTCATTCCTGATGAATATTGTTCTTTACACACGGTTTACCTTCCTACATTTTACTATTTTACCTAAATTGATATTTTTAAATCCAAGTAATATATAGTTACATTGTTTATATATGTCAAGTGTTACTACATGTACATGTACTTGCTTTTTGTAGCATGAATGTATAAAATACAAACTGTCACACAGATCATTCACTTTACAATTCTCATCAATACCAGTATTTTACTTATGTTATAAAAGCTAATTCCAATATAAGTTACATAACACAGATAAAAAAAATCCACATGGAAACAACTTTCCATGCAAGTACTTTTGTTATATAAAAATTGTAATACATGGGGTATATGTTGTTTTTATATATTTTCATATCCGACATAATTGAATAGTGTTTGGTGTATTTGATCATTCTTTGACACATGCATTCATCTCCTAATGCAGTGTATTTACATGTATTTAAGATTGGTTTCATAATTTTTTCATATATTGCTGCATATAAGAAATAAGTTATCAATAAATGTTTAATCAAAGAAAATGAAAGAAAACAAAATGAACTTAACACTTAGATATATATATATATCTGATTTAGGAATGGATTTATATTATGATTTTTCAGACAACCTGTTGAACGGTTGGTTAGTATAAATAGATATGTCTTTTCTGATCTCTATTTAAAAAGTTACACATCATACTGGCAAAATAAAAATAACATTCGGGGTTGTGTTTGGATTTTGAAAAAATATATGAATCAACTACTAGGTATCAACAACATCATTAACAATGCATGTATATTATCAACCTGGAGGTGGAAGGATAAATGTTACCTGGAGTCTAATTTTTTATGTAATATTTGCAAATATAACAAATTATTTAAGAAAATGAAAGTTAATATCAAGGTCTAATCAATCATTTGATAAGTCAAAACCATGTGATTTTCTAAGATTTTAGCTTACAGACAGACATTGTAATTTACTGGTATTTGATCATATAAAAAAGTTCTTTTATAGTTTATAAGTTTTTTGAAATGGGAATACTTTACAGCTACAAAGTCTTGTTCTGCAGACTGAGGTTTAGTCAGGTTGTAGAGATGTGTCCATTAAAATCAATGAGGAGTGTCCTTGGCTGTTGTTGATGTAACCTGAGTTGTAGTTTATGGAAATAGGCCTTTTGGGGGGATTTTCGAGCATTCTCCAGGCTTGTGAAGCACTAGCATAAGATCACATCGACATGGTTACAGCAGACTTGGTAGTTCTGGACAGTGGTAGCATTAAAATTCTTCTTCTTGCAATGAACTTGTTCCTTTCACTGGACTGTACTTTATGTCTGTTCTTTTTATCTTAAACAAGAGTGATAAAGTTTCATTTACATTTTTAAACAATAAACATTCAGTCTAACATGTAATATAAAAGCATAAAATTTATTCTGAATATAGAAGAAGCTAGTATTTGGTCGAAAATGTTTCATTTTATGTTTGAAACTAGGTTATTTTCATTTTGATTCAATAATTGTTTGTTGAACAATGGAAAAACTAATCAACAATAAGTGTGTTTCACCACCACCACCCCCCCCCCCCCATCAACCTCCTTTTCCAGAACTTAGACCTGGATTTCTCCCAAATTACTACAGTAAAGTTATAAACATTCAACACATGTATAAGTTAATGGTGAAATTAATCAATTTCAAAGCAATACCTTGCGTTCACATCGTCCAGCTGGTCAAAACATTCACCGAAGAGAAGATGCAACTAATCACCGGAAACATTGACGTTGTATGCTGTCAATGCTGAAAAAAGAAAAACGTGGAAGATTACATTTTCCGGATTTAATAAATAATATTTTTTTTTTACTTACGTACGTTACATTTAGAGTTTGTAAATTGTGTAATGTGTGAAAAAGATCTATTGTTCGTCTTGTTTACCAACCAAGCATCCATATATTCCAGGGACGTTTATATATATATATATATATACGTATACTGGCACTGTACCAGTTATCGGCTAAAATTTAACGTTTTCTTTTCGTATTTCCTTATTTCTTGATATTTTTGAATAAAACTTGACATGCTTTAAATGGTATACTCCTTGTTTATGCACCTGTTAGGTTAAATCATTATTTAGAACCCAAAACATCTTATTTTGTGCTTTTTTAGCACGCCCAGAATTTGCCGAGTTTTTACGATTTACTGTACCAGTTATCGGCTTCGCGATAATAACATAGTAAAATCCCTGTACATGTTGATTTGATGCTCTGCAAAATGTAATTTGAATTATGCCCCTTTTGGGGTCAGACTAAAGTTCGTAGGGGTTATGATGCATAAACAAATCTCATAAAATTATTCGTTTGTTTTCATACGGTAATACACAAAATCGTAGACTATTTAATTCATAATATTGTGCAATCAGGCGTTCAACTGCGCTATGAATCACTCAGAATTTAGTGAATTCCTTTTGTTTTTACATGTTATATTTAGTGATATTATATGTCAAATCAAAGAAGGGAAATGATAATGTATCACAAAGGGGTTATATTCTATTTTTAACATATTACGTCACTTCCCCCACTGCTGAAAGTGCAAAGATGTAAATCAGCGGTAAACAATGATCGTTTAAGTTCATGTTTAAAACATATTCCAGAAAGTTTTCAAGCAAACTTACTTTTCTTTATTCAAAACAGAGGACTGAATTAAAAAATCTCAGATATTCGCGTGCTATAAACCCGAACTCTCAGTTTAGCCGATAACTGGTCTTAGCCGATAACTGGTACAGTACCAGTACCCTGGATATTCTAAGAAACTTTATCTTGAGTATCATGCATATAAACTTGGTTAATGGTTAATTTGGTCAAAACTTATATTTTAAAGAGATACGGTAATAAAAATTAAAATGCCGAACCAAGTTTGAAAAAAATGACGCCATTTTGATATGATTGCGCGAGATCTCGTTTACAAATGAGAGACAATTAAGAGCCTTGAAAATGTTATTGGGAGTATCTATATTGTGATTTAAGTACCTTGATATAAGTTCTTCGTTCCTGCATTATCTTCTTGTTGTAGAGGCTATTCATGTTTCTCAATTCTTCATTTTACAACAGCACCTTCTTGTCCATTTCAACCTTCGCTCAGGATTATAAAGTGCGCCAATACTGACCAATCAGAACCCGCTAAATCTTGGAGAAGTGCATCATGGGATAGTTTAAAATAAATAATGTTTAATCAAAATTATCACTTTTTACTGAGTAGAATACTTTTTACATATATTTATTTTAAAATAGGAACTGTTGGAGTCAATATTTCCTGGTTAAATACGACAAATTATTGGGGTGGTTTTGTTACAGTTGTAACACGTGATTAACCAAAAAAATGGCCGACCGTTTGTTTACAAATGTTTTATATAATTAAACATGCTAAAATAATTCTAATGAGCCATATGTTTCAGATTTTGTCTTTAACTATTATTTATTTACATGTTCTGATGATTATGCCAAACTTAATATGATAGAGTTATATATAGTTTACTGACAAGGTAATCTTGACAAGTCCAATTTTCACCGGAATCCTAAGCACGGTCATTGTCTTATTCAAAATAATATAATGTTCAACACAGAGCAGGTTCCGCATGAACACACAGAAATCACAAGTATAATTAGATGCCGATCAATTAACGGGGTTCTTGACTGTGGGCTGGTTAACAGGGTTCACCCGTACGGTCAATTTACAACTACGATGAATTGAAGGCAATTATTTTACAGTTACACATGTGCACTGCTTGGTCATACGACGAACAGTACGTTAAAAATACTTACAAAATACAAAAGCATTAAACATTAAACAAGCCGGGAAGTAAGACGTACATGTTTGAATGATATATAAACATATATAAAATTGTCAATAACAGATTATGTTGCAAACCATTACGTCAATGGATTTTCACAAATTTCATTGGAACTTGACCCCTACATATGAATAAAATAAGTATTTTAAATTCATAACTTTACATGTTATAGGATTGACATAGACAGGAGCTGTTCTGTGCTAAAAGTGTTTGGTATACTTTCTATATCAAATGTATACGAATGTATCATCAAATTAAAAAAATGGGATTGAAATCACCTGCACTACATGACTTAAAAGTGCTTGATTTTAAACTGATTTTGTAATATAACATATAACTTCAGTAAAATTATAATTAATGCGTATTATATCTTATTACAGAAACATGTGCTTGTTTCATAAACATGTATATATCAATGATTGTGTTAACCGTAGTACAGAAAGTAAATACATTAAGTATAGAAATACACGAATCATGATACAGTCACACATACATGTATATACATGTAGTAAAGTCTAAAATGCATGCAAATAAACAATTATTATATTAGGAACAAAATCTAAGTGGTTTTTACTTAATATCATTATCAACTGTAGACTTATAAAATGTTTTTGTTCTGTGTACATGTATTGGCGTGATATTTAAAAAAAATGAATTAACTTTAAACTTCAGGTTGTACGATTATTTGGTATGGTTTGTAATAATGTAGCATTTACAACGACATTACCTTAAGTTGATAATTAAAGGATTTAAGAAGGAGTCTTACAAAATAGGTATATTAAGTAAATGAGTGTAAGTAAAATACTTCATCATACAATGTATGCGATATACAACTAGCTAGAGATTTATTTTACTAATTAATTATAATTTACTAATTAGTTTTACTAACTCAGATACACACATATTGAAAAACAAATCCCTGCCGGGCTACAGTTATAAACTCATGCTTAGTACCGTGTATATGTTACGTAACAGTCTTTTGTTCACTCCTGACAGAAAAACCCTGCAATCCACACAGAATATACAGGAAAATCACAAAGAGGAGTTCACCTGGACAAAGAATGTATACACATGTATACCCGTGCCCGAGTACCTAAGATTAATGATTTCATCATTAAACAAGATCAGACATCAGTTTTTCTTTTCACATTCAATTAATTACTTAGTAAATTTGTTAATCGCCTTATTTTCCACATTTAAAGATAGATACTGTAACATGTATACATATAGTTTCAGTCACGCTGAAACCTACAATAACTGTACATATAAGCATGTGCGGCTTCATGATCATTAGGCTAGAATTAAACCTGTTGAAAATAATTGATATCACTTTTAAACTCAAATCAATTTTAGTAATAGTTTCAAAAAGGTCAAGGTCGTCCGCCATGTAGGGTGTTGAAAATTCCTGACCAGCGAAAAACAAATTCAAGTGAAAAATCTGCATTAGTAAATTTATTATTATGTGACTTTTGGATTTGGTTTGGATTCTAATTCTGTTTCATGTGAGTAAATCTACACTAAACTTTGAGAAACGAATTTTATAAGCTTTTTGAACTTGCATTGTACATGCCATTGAGTAAAGCTCACCATGCGTGTGTGTTATTTGTGGTAAATCATCATGCCAAACAAGAAAAACAAACATAAACCTAGACAACACCAAGCGAAACGCCCCAGATCAGAAATCAGCACTAGCGAAAGTGACATTAGTAATACAATGGCAAAATCTAACGTTAGTTACATAGAAGACACTGGCTTTGACCAGGACTTTCATACATTGAACACTCTACTTGAGACATTCTCGAAAGATGAAAATACCACTAAAAAAGCTGTGACCATTATCCTGAATCATGAGTCTTTCAGATCCCACATCTCTGACATATTATTAGAGAAAGTTTCAACCCTCGAAAGTCGCATTGATTCACTTGAATATCAACTAGATGACTTGGAACAATACTCGCGACGGAACTGTATCAAAATTACGGGTGTTGCTGAGGGTAAGGAAGAGAATACTGACGAAGTTGCTTTGAACGTCATCAACAAGCTTATACTAGGACCCGACAAGACCTCTATCTCATTAGATAAAGTTGAGCGCTCGCATCGTGTTGGGAAACCCCGGGATGATCGTCCGAGGGATATCATAGTGAAACTTACTTCCTACCGTGACAGAGCTCTTGTATACGCAAAGAAAAGCAACCTCAAAACGTATAATCAAAATGAACTGAATGCACACAAGATCTTCATCAATGAGTCCCTAACGAGAAAACGCATGGACCTGCTTGTTGCTACAAAGAAGATATTCAAAGAAAAACGCATCAACTCGGTATGGACCTATGATGGGCGGATTATGGCGAAAACTCACACCGGGAAGAAGTGGACTATCACACGGTCCACAGATATCGACAAACTGAAGGAGTTTATTCGTAGTGAGCGACCACAACCGGTTACGTCCACTCCGGCAGGCAGGTAAACTGTTTTACTTGCGCCCCGCTTTCATCATGTGTGTGACTGATCCTACATACCGTTGTGCTATTTTTAGAATGGGATTTCCCCCATTCATTTTGACGTGTTCATGCGCTATTCCAGAGATGCGTTCTAAATGACTTTCACTGTTATACGTATTAAATAACTCTTTATTTATTTTTTATTTTTTCTGCTGGTTACTCGTATCTAAATATGAGTCTGTATATACAAGTAATCTATATCTACATATCTTTATTTGTACTGTTTGCTGTATTGCATACTTCAAACACTCAAAGGTCGTCTTTTTTTCTTCATGTGACGATTCTTTTTTGGAATGTTATTTTTGTGAAATGCTTTTCGCAAGAAAACCCCATTCTTGCATGTATTTCAAAGTTTACATATTATTTTGTATATATGTTCTGTTTTGACTGTATTTTCAATTTCTTTCCGTATTCTTACGATCAATTCAAACCGGTTTCCTTTTTATGTACTTCCACAGCATATCCGATGTATAGAGAGCTCCTGTCACCAAACTTCTCATACCTAAGCTATATTTTTGATACAAATGATTAAGGTAAACTCAACCTATATTGAGATGACAGGGGTTCATTTTCATTCTCACTCTATGAGAAATTTACACTTCTTCTGCATTATTTTTTTGCTCCTCATGTTAGGTAATATTGAAACCAACCCAGGACCAAATAACAATACTTCTTTTACGAAACCTCTTAGTATTGTACACAATAATGTATGTAGCCTCTTACCCAAGTTAGATATTATTACTGCGGAATTATCAATGTATGATATAATTACAATTAGTGAAACCCACCTTGATGATTCTATTAATAACGAAAGTATACAGATAGATGGCTTTCATCCACCTATACGTAATGATAGAAATAGATATGGTGGTGGTGTTGCAATATATATTTCTGACAAATTAAGTTATTACGAACGTACTGATTTATCAATGCAAGGGTTAGAAATTGTTTGGTCAGAAATTCAGACAAATAACAAAAAATTCCTGATAGGTACATTATACAGGCCGCCTTCTTCTTTAGTTAGTTATTGGGATTTACTCGCCCGAAACCTTAACAAAGTTCTTGATCATAATCTCCCAACATTTTTGCTGGGTGATTTTAATACCAATGTTTTTTCGAATCAAAGTACAAGGTTCAAACAAATACTTCAACAACTCAACTTACACAATTTAATCAATACACCGACAAACTTTACAATCACAGAAGGTACATGTATTGATTTAATAGTTACAAACAACCCAGCCTTAGTTAGAAATACAACTGTATCTCCTCCATTTTGTAGTACACACTCAGTTGTAGGCATTGACTTGCATTTCTGTTCACACAAACAATATGCTTATAGGAGAGAAATTACTGACTACAACAATGCTGATTTTGTTAAACTCAATAACGAGTTGAGTAATGTTGATTGGGATGTAGAAGTCTTCAATTCCACAGATATAGATAAAATATACTCAAATTTTACAAACACTTTTAAAACTATTGTAGACAAACATGTACCCAAGAAAATTGTCACAATAAGGCCACGGGATAAAGTATTTATGAATAGCACTATCAGAGTTTTAATGAGGAAGCGCAATCGTATCCACCATAAAGCTGTAAAAACCCAAAATCCTCTACACTGGGAAAGATATAGATACTTGCGTAATAAAGTTATAGATGAAATACGTGCTTCTCGACAGAAATATAATAAAAAAATTTCAGACCAAATTAATAAGTCAATTCCTCCTGGTAAATGGTGGCGAATAGTCAAATAGTCAAATCACTTTGTAAATTAAACAACAAACACAAACCATCACCTCCATTGAAAGTCAATGGTCAGACATTATTTCATCCCATAGACAAAGCTAATGCATTTAACAATTTCTTTACAAATATTTCTACCATATCTGTGTCCCAAAACTTAGCACACAATGTACCAGACCCACCTTTACATCACATGAACACTCACTATATTACTGACAATGAAGTATTGGATCAATTACAAGCTATCAATATATCTAAGCCATCAGGTCCTGACTCCATAACACCAAGAATTTTAAAACAGGTTGCACATGTTATTTGCAAACCTTTGGCTAAACTATTCAATATGTCACTAAGTAATGGTGTACTTCCCCACATATGGAAAATCGCAATGGTTACTCCTGTTTTTAAAAATAAGGGTACTCCTGATGATGTAAATAACTATAGACCCATATCAGTTACATCTGTTATATGTAAGTTATTAGAACAAATTATAGTCAAGCATCTCAATAACTTCATTCTTGAAAATAACATTTTGTACAAATATCAATCAGGTTTCCAAAGTGGAGACTCAACCACTAATCAGCTGGTTGAAATCTACAACACCATTGTTTCCAATTTAGACAAAGGCAAAGACATAAGGTTCATATTTTGTGATATATCCAAAGCTTTTGATAGGGTTTGGCATGAGGGTATTATTCTTAAATTAAAACAGTATGGCATTTCAAGTCAAATTATTAACTGGGTAAAAAATTATCTATGGAATAGAAAACAAAAGGTAGTCTTAGATGGTTTTACATCTTCATTGGGTCCTACTAACTCTGGTGTCCCACAAGGATCAGTGTTAGGGCCATTCTTATTCCTATTGTACATTAATGATATTGCCTCTGACTTGTCCAATAATGTTCGACTATTTGCTGATGACACATCACTCTATGTTATTGTTGATCAGGATATTATGGAAGCAGCAGATTCTCTAACAAAGGATCTCGACAAGTTAGATAAATGGTCCAAAAAATGGATGGTTGATTTTAATCCTAAAAAAACTATAAACTTAAACTTTACTCGGAAAAATATTTCACATCCTACTATTAAATTTGGTAATAATGGTCCTGATATTACAATACAAAATAATCATGTTCATTTAGGACTTAATTTCCAGTCTGATGCAAACTGGAAATTACATATACAAGGCATATATGAAAAGGCTTGTAGTAGATTAAACATGTTGCGTATGCTCAAACACACACTTTGTCGCGATGCATTAATAAAAATATATCTGTCCTTTATCCGACCTGTTTTAGAATATGGCGATGTTATTTGGGACAACTGCAATGACAGGGAATCAGATCTTTTAGAAGATGTTCAAATCACAGCAGCTAGAATTATCACAGGCTTAAGAATCAATTCCTCTAGAACAAAGTTGTATTATGAATTGGGATGGGATATGTTATCAGAAAGAAGAAAAGTGCACAAGTTAATTTTGTTTTATAAGATGGTAAACCACATGGTACCTACTTACCTTGAAAATCTTTTAGAACCATGTATTCCACCTATAACCCCATATCCTTTAAGAAATCATGATGAATCTACTTACACTATCCCTCAAGCCAGAACAACATCTTATTTAAAAAGTTTCATACCATCTACAGTTAAGCTATGGAATGATCTTCCACTAGCTATTAGAAGTCTTCCAAAGTTGGCTTGCTTTTCAAATGCTATTAAGAAATATTTTTTTAAGACTCCAACAAAACTTTTTAATTTAGGGAATCGGAGGGAAAACATTATACATTGTCAACTAAGAAATAATGCTAGCAGTTTAAATGCTGACTTATTTTGTGATTTTATTCGAGAAAATTCTGTTTGTGATTATTGTGGTTTTCATACTGAAAATGCAAATCATTTTTTCTTTGAGTGCCCAAAATATAATGATGAAAGAAATTGTTTCTTTCATCAAATATCTATGTTAAATCTCCAAAAACCAATTACCTTAGATCTATTACTGTATGGAGATAATGATGTTTCATATGATGAAAATGTTAAATTGTTCAAGCTTGTACATGAATACATTAAAAAATCCAGAAGATTTGTGTAAAGAAAATAATGTAATTAACACATATACTGAAAATGTAAACAAAATTATGCATATACCTATATTTATATATATATGCTGTAACCTTATTGACAAAACTTGATAATTCTGTTCTACTTTTGTTATAACCGGTTTTGTCAATTTTATCTTTTTTTTCCCCTCTTTTTTTCTTTTGTTCACTTTGCTACACAAAAAAATCATGTATTCTTAATTGTATCACTTAACTCCACAATTCTTGTATTTTATACATATGACTACCTTGTACCTAGTGGAGAAGGCTTAAATAGGCTTTGCCTGCTGCCCAATCCTATTATGTAAATATTATTTTGCATAATAAAATATGTTCAAATCAAATCAGTAATAGTTTCAGCAATGCGTAAACCATTTGGAATCTTAACTTAAAGTTTCCGCATGCTGAAACCTAGCGGAAATGTGCTGAAACTGATTGATATTTCCATAATAATTTACACAACTTTTTATACATTTCAATATAGGTTTCCGCATTGCGGAAACCATCAGTAATCTTAGACTTAAGTTTCTGCTGACTGAAACCTAGCGGATACTTGCTGAATCGATATAATGGTTTCCGCATTGCGGAAACTATACATGAAACTTCAACTTCAAGTTTCAGCAAGGTTTCCATATAGTTTCAGTTTTGCTGAAACTGGATTTTTCATCCAGTGTTATGATCGAAATTTATCTTGGAATATCAATGATCGCTAGAAATTGTAAATAAATGTTTAAATGTGGGTGTGTTTAAACATACATTTACAATTTTATATAATTCCAATTCAGAGTGAAAATTAATGGAATAAATTCAACATTTAAATCTAGATGTTGCGTTACCTTCAGCATCGTGAAAAAAAAATCCATCCAATATCCAATGATTCTTTCTTTACATGTAGTTATTCTTCTCATGGTTCCATCAGGACTAATGCTCAAAAAAGGTCCTTAACTACAGTTTACGACCGCGGTTAATTTCTCCGACGAAAAGACTTGACGGTTCCTAAAATTGTCTGGGTAGGACTACGCAGCACAGTTAAGGCTGGAATTTGGAGGCGGGCCTTATTTTGATAAACTTTGAACTCATGAATATTCATTAGATATGTTATTTAACCTAAATAACATCTATTAATGGTAATTGATTACTTTTTGGATTTGATTTCTTGTTAAAGATAGTCTAATCAAATATCAAACCCCTCACTGTGTAATAATGATCATTATTTATTTATTTTCAATGAAAACATTAATTTTCGTTTGGTTCCGATCCGCTCCTTTTCGATCCGTGACGCGTCGACTATTTTTAGCTGTTAGCAAAATGGCAGTCATGGATGTAAACATGTGCGCCGAGATGTTGTGGATTGATACTATGCGTGTGGATGTCGAAGTATGCAGGAGATATGGTAAGTATTGGACAAATCATTCCATAAACTAACGCAAACAGTATGATAAGGGATGTAAACGCAGTAGTGTGTGCTGTAATCACAAAGTGATGTACGGATTGAGATGTGTTTTCCTACGACTACATGTTGTAAATAATTATGAAGTCTTATTACTTAACCAACGCACTAACATATTATTTTGTTACACAAAAGATAATATATCAGTACTTTATTTTCATATGATTTATTATTTTAAAGAATATTTTAAGAGTATTTAAATCCCTCTTGTTGAAAACGTCTTGGACCAAAAAAAAATGGCGATGGCGATTTATCAGCTTTTCCCCATCAGACATTAGATTTTACATGAATACACAACCTTCCACATTGATTATTTAATCAGCGACATCATACATGTATCAATGTATATGATAAGTAGTGCAACTGTGTTAGACTGTGTTGGTATGGACTGGTATATTATATATGTATACTCAAAATTCAGGTGCCTGTGGTATAAACAATTGCATGACATCAACACATGATCAATATTTTGTTTTTGGCATGTGTACCAATTAATTAAAAGAAATCATTTTTACTCTGACAAATTGCTCTAAAGTATCCATGTGGCTTCAAATAAAAATGTCACTGGACTGGTATATATTATATATGTAAACAATTACATGACATCAACACATGATCAATATTTTGTTTTTTGCGTGTGCACCAATTAATTAAAAGAAATCATTTTTACTCTGACAAATTGCTCTAAAGTATCACTTCTGATTGCTGATCCATGTGCTTCAAATAAAAATGTCACTGCTCAGCTTGTTTACATTGAAATTAAGTAACCTTATATTTATTTAGAATTAATTTCAATATAACAGTGTGTCACAATTAGTTATATTACCAGTATATGTAAAATTATGGTCTATAATAAAAAAGATGATAAAATTTGTATAGGTTAATTGCTGTGAGAATTATTATCTCTAATTTTGTACTGTTTTGCTGACCTGTCTTAACTATCAACATGATCAGAGTTTTTATAACATGTTTAATTTATCACAACAATTTTTAAATGAAATTATTTGTCAGGCACGTTGACTGTCCTTGCAGATAATTTAAACATTTTTGAAAGCAATACAATTATCCTTGTAAGGTAGCATTACCTTGTTAATAGCTACAACTAAATTGTCATCACCTTCATTCAACTTGCATCATGCAATTACACCTTGCTTTCAATGACAAGGGTCAGTCAAAACATTTTGTTGAAACTTATCTGGAGTTAACGCGGCTATGCCGATTCAAAGCTTTTATGTAGTGCACTGTACAATTTTGACTTTATTTGTTTGAATTGGAATACATAAACTAGATATAAAAAGAGTGATAGCTTTGAGGTTTCAAAATATGAGGTGCTATTTTTTGTCTTTCACACCTTTATTAACTGATCGCCAGCCTCAAAGACTGCATACTGATCAACTATTACTTGTGTCGCTGCAGAAAATTTGAGTTCAAGTCTAAATAACTGGTAATTTGATGATTTCAATTACGCCGTAGCTTATACATGTACTTTATTTGTAGACTCCTATACTACTTGTGTTGTGTAGAAGAGGTGAAAGGGGCGATGTACCCGTGTCATGGTGTTTGATTCCATGTGTTGTATGCTCGAGTGACTCCTTACAATCAACTGCTTCAGCACCTAAGTTGAATTTATCCAAATGCGTTTAACATGTTTTTGGTAAGATTTTAAAATACAGTGCCTTACATATATATTCTTTGGGTAGAGACTACCCTGCATGTATTTGTGTGTTTTCTTTCTGCCTGAAATGTCATTAAACTTGCTGTGAGAGTGTACACTATATCACAAACATTGATTGCTTAGCATTATCCCTTGATGATCAAGATTTTTTTTTTGGGGGGGGGGGGATTGCTATTGTAAACATTTATACCTAAGTCATTTTGGAGTATTAAGTTGACTGTTGATTTTCTGCAGCATATTGGGAACATTTGTTAATTGCCGCAAGAAAATCTGTAATGTTAATAATAATATATATTTATATAAAGAAATCAAAATGTAGGAAGAAAGAACATAAAATACATGTACATGTAAATGCCCGATTGGCATTTCCAATTATTCTTCTATGTAATTGTGTGTCCATTATGGCATCCTTTGTGTTCACTATTGTTTACAAGAACTTTGAATAAACATCAGAGGCTAATACTTTGCTCATAAGATTGTCTTTTATCAAAAAAGATTTCCCAGGGTGAAAATTCATTTTTCATCATTTGACATTGTTTAGTTTATACTGTTGTAAAGTGAGAGTGCTAAAATATATAATGAGTGTGCTTGAAGTTTTGTTAAACTTTGTAGGCTTATTCGTGAGACCATCTGCATTCATTTGGTGAATTGGCTGGTTCTACCTCCCTCTGTTCCTCATCTGCCTGTTACCCAGCTTTTCCTATGTGGAGACCATCGGCATGATTGTGTACGAGAAAAGCAATTATGTGCATTTATAACCTCCAAACAGAAATATTAACGTGATTATATGTATTTATTATAAATGTACAAACCTAATCTTAATATTTATATGTTGAATCTGAGCTAAGGATTTTGCAACTCTTGTTTTTTTTTTAAATTATTATCAATGATATTTAAAACTTAAACAGTCAAATTAATCTTAATATGTAAATATTATTTATTTAAAACATGATTTATTTGTTAACAGTTTCCTAACTATGAGTTATTTCTTCAATATTTCCCTTGAAAAAGAAATAATAAATGTTTGAAAATCTATA
The DNA here is from genome assembly GCA_020458035.1 of Magallana ariakensis. NCBI lineage: Eukaryota > Metazoa > Mollusca > Bivalvia > Ostreida > Ostreidae > Magallana > Magallana ariakensis. Next base: position 28,264,615 of record CM035811.1, on the reverse strand, counting down.
TATTTGTTGTTGTGATCAACACTCAAAATCTAGGAATTTACATTGTTCATGTATTAATTGTTGTTTGAGTATTTGTTCATTAGGAAGGGGGTGGGGGTCAGAGTTTTCTGCTTGTACTTTCTTAAAAATAAACAGCAATGTTGAGGAATACTTTCTGAAAAATAAACAGCAATGTTGAGGAAGAATGTGTTTAGAATATATTTCATTCACCATTCATTGGCAAAGCAGGTAAACAATAAATCAAATGAAAAAATGCATGGCTTGTCGATTGTCGCTGAATACATGCACGGATCTAGGGGGGGGGTGCAAAATTCAAATTTCTTTAAATTACATTACAAAATTACCAAAATTATGCCTTGGACCCCCCCACCCGGGCAAACTCAAATAACCATCTGACACCCCCCCCCCCCCCCCGGGAAATATTTTCTGGATCCGCGCATAAAAAACTAAATACGTGTGTAAGTTTATGCATTGTTTTATTATATAAAGAGGTAATGCATGTCGTAGTTATCTCTCATGTTTTTTTTTTCTGTTGATGAATTACTGACCCACGCTGTCACTTGAAATTATATAAATGTATGATATTTATTTATACTTAAGTTACAATTTTGCCTCCAGCAATACAACCAAGGATCGCAAAATGCTCGTAATGTAATTCAATTTCCCGCAACACTATATCTACAGAGTTATTTCCCTTAGCCGAAATCTAGATCGGCTTTGCGTTTGAAAAAGGGGTTGAGTTAAGGAAAATGCATGTATATCATCTTCAACGCTCTTTCGCAAGGGCATAACCTGCATGGATACTTTTGATATTTTACACAGTGATCAAGAAGGTTTTGAGGTAACTGAAAAATGCTGCTGCTTTGTTTTATTCTCCGGATTTGTTTTATTCGTTGATGAAAAATGACGTGATACCCCAGTAAATGATGGATTGTCGAGTGTATTTTTGGATATGGCGTTGTAATTAACTCGATTCCAATAAAGCAGCAGTGATTTTTAGGTGAAGGAGATCACATTTAAATTATACGTGCAAAACAAATAAATGTGCAACGGGGGTATGCCCTTGCGATATTGAAAAATATTTGTGACCTAGTAAAATGTTTATAAATATCGATGTCACGTGATAGACACGTGATGACCCTAAATGCACAGGTGTGTCGTAACGCATTGGTCACTAGAGTTAAAATAATAGTATATTGGAAAAAGTTGTATGCGAGTTTTGATTAATACGACCATCATATTTGTAATTCGTTTTTAATGACATATTTCTTAGTAATTTAAGCATATGCAACCTTAACAGTGCTGCGTTCATTGTCGTTTAAACTCCTAGAGTTTCCTGTAGTTGTTTGTGTTTTCTCTGTAAATCTTGTAAATTTAAATGCTAACAGTATTACTACAATTGAAGAATATTTAGGAAAAAAACAGTGAAGCGCGAAATGTTTCTCAGTAGATTTGATCACGTACAAACCAAGTTCATATCCCGGTTAACTTTTTAACATGGCTGTTTATTACTTAAATTTACATTTGATAGAGTCAGAACTATTTATTTTTCAAGAAGTATTTTTATTTGAATAATAACATAACTCTTGATCAAAAAGCTTTGTTTTTTTTTACGTCATAAATTTAACCCCTTGACCCAATAAAAAATGTATACATGATTGACTGTTTTTGAAAATCAGTAGGTTTATATAAGAAAAATTTGTAAATATATATACTCAGCTATGTTAAGGGCGTCCATAAAATAATAGCGGTATTTATCACATAAAATATAATAGCCTTTGAATAATCTTGATATTATATTCCAAAAAATTGTTACACAAAGTGATTTGTTATCAATATACAAACTAGATAATTCGCTATCGCATGAGCAATTTTTGAGTCTCTTGGGAATACCCTGTCACGTGATACTGCTAAAAATAGATGAACCAGGAATAATACGAAAAAATGCATAGTGCAAGGGCTTAACATTACCAAATATAATTATTTCTGTTTCTAACTTGTAAAATGAACATCTAAAATTCCGAAAAGTGCTGGGAGCTTGAAATATTCAAGTAAGAACAATTATAAAATTCAACATAAACAGTGTATGAACAGAAATTTGCAGGGAGTTCCCACAATTAATGATTATTTATGTGTAATGCGTAGCGATTTCATACAGCTCCCAGCACTTTTTGATATAATTGGGATATGATGGTAACACATATAAAATTTCAATATATTTGATAAAGTGTATGCCCTTGCACTACTGCATTTTATCTGACCCATTTCACTTTCGGCGTCATTTGCGTGAAATTCAAACGCAACACTGACTAAGATTATGATTTTAATTTTCATTCATAAAATAATTAAACGCTGTGAATTTCATTAAAATAATGTTAGATTGTTGTCTCTGTTCACACCAGTCATCATTACCAAATTGTTGAAATTGGAAAAATTAATTCATCTGTTGCCCTTACCATATAACTATTGATATAAAGGTGTGGGGGGGGGGGTTAAGTGTAAGTTTTTAATTTACACATTTATGTTTTATAATGGTTTATGTTATTCTGCCGGTAAATAAATAAGAAATACCTTTAATATATGATCAGGGTTACTTGTAATTATAATTAATATTTTTTGTAATAATTAAAGAAAGCAACAAAATTCAATCTTTATCTGGAATTTATTATAATAATCAACTTGGCAAATACAATGTACTATAGAGATTGCTTTTCTGTGACAAACTGTTCAACAAGACTAGTGTTTTCTGATTTTCAGTATTATTCAGTCATGATGTGGAATCTATGGCAATTGACCATATTCTTGCACACTAAATGTACTTCTCCTCTTGTCTTTTTGATGTACATTGTAAGGAGGCAGGGCAGTTGATAGAAAACCAATGCCTAAAATGATGAATATTATTTTATCAATTTCAAATTTAATTTCAATAGATATCAATGAAAAATATTATGATAGGTTACAATGTAGTAATATGATTTAAAAAAAAAACCCAGACCAAATACACATGAAGTTAATGGGTAAAAGAAATATTTATAGAATACCTACTTTTTTATCAACACCCCAACAAAGTGTCTCCAGTGGACCATTCACTGCTTTAATAATCCTGAAATTGAATAATGTGTTATAATTAGCAAACTATTGTGCTGAAGATAACATGAAAATGGAAAATTACTTTATTAATATGCATACTAATGGCAGTTATAATTTCATCAATATTATAACAGTAATAATCAAATGTTTATTCTTCACAATGTGTGGAAATTCAGTTTAACACTGAAATTTTGTTTATTCAAACATGTAATCTTCCTAAAAAAAAAAAAAGGCTAAATGAAATTAACACATTTCGATTTACATTAACAACAATACAATTTTGTTTATATTCCATTCAGATTCTCACAGAAATCTTTGTAGTGCTAACCCAGTGTTTGGACTTTCCATTGTTTACATTTTCTTTGAACACGGAGGAAATGCGAGCTAATATTATCGCGATATAAGAGACCAGTAAAAAGCTACAATGAGCCTCAATACTCTTTATGATCAAAATTAGCGAATCGCAGAACATTTGCTTTGCTTAATCGAGTCACCAAAATAATGTTTAAACACAATATTCCATGAAAAACAAATGTAAACAAGTAAACAAAATCGAAGCCGAGAAATTTCCCTTCGTTTCTGTTTCATCCTACAGTATTAGACAATATAAACCAATATATAGGGAAAGTACAGATAAATCCTACCTTGTTCAGTTGAATCCTCTACCGATTTCCGTCTAGGCTGGTTGTAAATGAGTTAAATTCCCAGATATATCACTGAAGTCCACATGTTTATTCTGATCACAGCTGCAAGCGCCGATGTGACGTAGTCAAACTCGATACGTCATCAGACGACTTAGGAATTTCATAATTTCCCAAGATATAAAGAATAGTTGAAGTTTTTATTTCAGTACACCTTTCTTGATACAATCAAACCCAATAATTAATCATATTCATTTTGGTAAATGTTTGTTAGTTCCCGAAATACAATAATCTCGAAAAATCTCATGAATAAGGGGCGGGGCATATGCAAATTTTCCTAAATCACACGTGCTAGAATTCTGATACCTTCCTTAACATAGCTGAGTATATTGAAAGTTTACCAGTTTTTTAAAAGTGCTGTTTTAATTATTTATATGAAAATATTGTAGGCTATCTCCATGTTCCATGACACGGGAATTAGCGCTACTCATTCTACCAATCACAAGAAGAGAAATATTTTGGTGAAACAGCACGAAGATAGAATAAAAGCTACAACTCAAGCATACACTGAACAAGGAAAACTTATTCTCCTAGGACAAGGTGTTATTGATAGTGACTCCCAAAGAAATGAAGAAATTTTATCGTGTGTTCTTCAAAGTGTTGGTGACTTAGACATATTATCAGCTAAATCAAAGTTTGACATACTTTCAAATGGATGTGGAGCCACCTATTCAGGGTGTGATACTATAGAATTGTATAATTCTTGCTTGGAGCCATACAGTACTGCTAATATTTCTGTAACATTATTAACTGAGTGTAAGGAGTACTCTTCCAGCTCACCATGTGTGACATTTCTGTGAAAGATAGCAATATATATGTGTCCAATTCTTGTATTGTACCCTGTGGAACTTTTTCTTCCAAGAATATACACTAACTCTTGTCAAAAATTCTTTCGTCAGCCCTTGTGTTTTTTAAATTGTCCTCTTGTCATAATTTCGCTGTTGGCACCATTGTCAGTAAGAATAGTCACTATTTGGACGATATCCTCGAAAGTCTGTCCTGGACTGGAATTAACACTGATGTCGTTTCCACCAACACACACACAAACACTGTTTCTGGATGAAAGACCATCAATTCACTTAAAACCCTCTGATTCACACCATCCGCTCTCATTCCTTCAACACCATAAAAACGACATTTACCCAAAAAACCATCACAAATTATACAAAGTCCTTTAACGGAGCTATCTCCGAGTAACGCTGTCTTTGACATACTTGTGATTTTGATGAGGATTGCAAGAAAACTTGAACAATTACACCGTATTTATACGTCATATTTTATATTTGACAAATACTCATTAAGTAGACATAAGTCAAACTATCGAAAAAAGAGTCATAATTTTCAATGATCTGTAGGTAATTGAAGATAGCTTAAGATAATTACATCGCGAACAATTATACATAATTGCATGGAATTATAACATCAAAGTAAGGTGGACTTATTTTTATTAGTGTATCTTGTATAATTTTGATCATTAAATTGTTCATTAGATTAAGTTATTATTCTTTTAATAACTGAAAATATTCGTACGTTTTATCTTTTAAAACACATTTTAACAATTAGGTGTGGATGTATTTTCATAACACTTATATTCCGCTTTGTCCCCTGTGACTCTTCGCACTTTTATAACAAAAATTGAGATAAAGACAACATATATCTAAACCACTGTTCGTCAGCCTTAAAGCATAATTTTAAACTTGAACTGTCCTAATGGACTAAATACCCCCGCAAGGCTAATTTCAAATCGGTCAAATAATTAATTGAATATAAAGGTTTGTGGCACGAAAATAAAAAAAATATTCTAGAGTTTTAAAACAAATTTTGTTCACAAAGAAAGAAATCAAAATTGTCAGAACTTCACTGTAAATACATGCGTGATATATATACAAATTTCTGTATCCGATGCTATTTGTTTAAACATTTAATTGTTTTAAAGAAAAAAAACAACAAAGCATTGTTTTTATCAAAACAGCATTAATCAACTTATGCTATATCAATTTGTTGGTTTTGACATCATATAAGAAGTACCCCTTCAATATTTTTCCATGCTGAATCATGCTCTCCTGTGTAGTAAGGTTCCACAACATTTCCGATCTTTTTGAATCTATAATGCAGGGGCTGTGTATGCTTCCGAACGTCACGAATATTGCCCTCAAGCCAAGAACGTTTGATAAATTCGTGACGTTCGGTAATGGATTGACCACGTCATCCCAGGTCTATGCGTCGTTCCCTCTTAGTATATCTGACACTTTACTAAAGCAGGCATCAATATTTTTGGGTGTATGACCCACCATAAGGAAAGAAAAAAATGGACCTTAAAAAAAGTGAAATATTAGATTATGTAATTTTTTTTACAATAAAACATATAAATTATGGAAAACCCTAAAAAAAAATTAAAATTTGTCCAGAAATCTTTATAAGTATCATATTAGATGTCTTGATGACCTAAAACAAAAGTGAATAATTCATAACGGTTGATTCCGTTAAGAGTTTAATTTTATTTCTCATTTTTTTTCATTTTCTTTCTTGTGTACAAGGTACTCAAAAAATGCTATTACGCTATTTAAATTTAAAATTAGGGGTCGAACTTCGTTCACTACGGACACTTCCGTGTTTATATACTTCAACGAAAATGGCTACCCTGGAGAATTCTAATGACAAAACTGGCAAAAGAGGGAACGAAAGGTCGCACTGGCTGATTTATCTATGAAGTACCAAGCTACAATGCTTGATGGTATGATTCCAGATATACCTGGCCATAAAAACAGGTCGCCCGGGGTGAAGAAAGGGTCTCAGCACGATATCTCCTCCTCCTGACTCGTGCCCACTGTCTACAAATCCTCTTGATTGTAGGGAGGAAGAGGGCCAAGACAAAGATGTAATGCTTATTTCCAAAGCTGTAATTAACAAACGAAACATGAATTCGATCTCCTTTATCCTTGTTAAAACTAATACAAGAATGTATTTAAATATTATAAGTATATGAATACACTTTTTTAAACATTGATTGACAAACAGTTAAACAAGTTTGTTGCCTACTTTTATTCCACTGAGTGGCTGTCTTGTGGAGAACACATTGGTAGGAATAAATATTTGGAGGATTGCAGGAGTATCAAAATTGATTCCTCAACCCCCTGAACTACAACATCAGCAAGTCCACTGAAAAAAGAGAAAAGATGTGAACACTTTTGATTAACAAAGAATGATTAGCTCATCATTTCGAAGGTTTATATTATATAAAACAATATTTTAAGGATATCAAGTTACATGTACATGTATATGTTATACAAAAATGATTTTAAAAGATATTTTTTATCACATTAATTATACCCCCACTCCAAAGGAGAAAGAGGTAGACTGTTTTACTTGTGTTCTGTCTATTAGTCTGTAACAACAATTTCTGTCACAACATTCTCAGCAATTGTTTGTCGCAAATGCTTTAATTTTTATGACACTGTTTGCCACAAGGTAAGACTCATTTTCGTACCAGTCAGATGTCAATTTACCTTTTAAATGAAGACTATTGTTATTTTAAGTCTAAAATTAAAAAAAAAAATTCTCGTCAAAGATTTTTCAAATATATTTACCTCTGCTTTAATCTTCAGGGCGATGTGATATCCCGGGTCCCTTACATTGATAAGCTGCTTCTGCCCTGGTCTGTAGTCATCTCCATCCAGGATGATTGTGGCGGGGCAGTTGATAGTCTTGGACCGTTTAGTACACCTCCATAAAACATGGTCGTTCTTCTGTTTCTGTTTAAAAAAAACCAAAATTTAAAAGAAATAAGTATTATAACATTATTAGAAACATTTCAACATCAGCTTTGACATTTATTGGTCCGCACATGAGCATAATTGATAATTAAAACTAATCAATGCAATTATTTTTTAAAAAGAAAATTGTAACAACACAAAACTTCCTATTATAATCTTATAGTCAAATATGCAGCAGAACTGCTTTTTTGTCCACCTTTTTATAATACCTAACTTATCTGTAATTTCACTCTAAAAGCTAGCTATATTCTGCTCCTTTAAGCCTATCACTCTTATATAAATATTTAAAGATTAAAAGCAACATGTTGGGTGAACCAATATTTGATTTGAACTTTTAAACTAATATAAAGGATTACAGAAATGACTATTTCTGTTCTTTTTATACAAATCATCTTACCTTTACCGTGTAGCTGAATCCAGTGCTATCCACCAGCTTCCTTTTGTCGCGTTCTGTGCTGGAGTCTACCATGTAATATTCCACCATGTTGTCCTCTGCATTGTCGATAGGAATGGTGGCATCATGGAGGGACTCGTCTTGCTGGTTCGGGCACATCAAACGCGATCAATGACAATATCCTGGAAAATTAAAAAAAATCAAATTATTGATACAGCAATATTATTTCATGTTTGGTGTACTTCTTATTATGATAAGGTAAGGAGACATCAATTTTTCTAGAGATATTGTTGGGTAGGAGAATTGAAAATTAACATGAACTGTTGTTGGTGGACTTACTGTTGATCTGTTCTGCACCTAACTGTCCATGGAGGCCAACGACACATGGAATGTTGTCTCAGCAGGAGGTGAGGCTGGTGATGAAGAAGGTGATGCAGGCGGTGAGGCTGGTGATGCAGAAGGTGAGGCTGGTGATAAAGGAGATGAGGCTGGTGAGGCTGGAGAAGGAGCTTCCGTACACTTTGTACAGTTCCAGTCAAAGTCCGTCTGTTCCCTACGATATTTCTGGTAAAGTTGTCTTGTAATTCCTTAAACATAATAAAAATTTTTAGAGAATACTTTCCTTGTGTACTTTACTTGTATAAGAATGTCAAAAGTTGTGTAAAATATAAAAATAATTTCAGTGCATTTTTCTAAATAGAACAATGATTTATTCAGGGTGAGGCATTGTCTTCATTACGTTTTTCTTTATATTTGAATGATTTTGAGAATTCATACATTATGTCAAATTATGAAGATATCATATTCCAAGAAATATCATTGTTTTTTAATGATTTATACTGATGGCATGGTTTTATTATACCCCCTGCAAACGAAGTTGGGGGGGGGGGGGTATATAGGAATCACCTGTCTGTTCGTCCGTCTGTCCGTCCGTCCGTGCAAAATTCGTGTCCGGTCCATATCTTTCTTATGGAGACACATTGGAAGTTCTTACTTCACATAAAGATTGCTTATGACCTGAGGGTGTGTCATGACCTTGATCCAAGGTCAAGGTCACTGGCAAAAAAAGTGCAAAATTTTGTGTTCGGTCTATATCTTTCTTATGGAGAGACATTGGAAGTTTATACTTCACACAAAGATTGCTTATGACCTGAAGGTGTGTCATGACCTTGACTCAAGGTCTTTTGGGCAACTGCAAAGCTATTGTTTTTAAAAAATGCTTAATTCTTATATGTGTCATGTCTTGCATGAATGGAAATGATTAAAAGGTAAAATATGACACAAAGCTTGCTTGTGTAAGGCGAAATTAAATTAACTGTAACATTCTTATCCCCGCCCGCCCAATTGAAAATAGCGCCCTGATATATTATATCTTTTTTGGAAAAAAAAATTGGTGGAAAAAAAAATTTCCGATATATTATATCTTTTTTCGAAAAAAAACATTGGTGGAAAAAAAAATTTCGATAAAAAAATCGGGCACGGTATATAAAAAATTCAAAACATATAATGGCTGCTTGACATGTGGATTATCGTTTGATTCCAGTCATGTTTGTGATCATAAAAATACAAATGTCTTCATGCATTAACAGTTAAGTTGAAATAAAATGGAATTTAAAAAATAGAAATTGGTTTGTGTACTCATATTAGCAAAACAAATTTAAAAAAAAATAAGCAGTTATTGATAGAAAATGGACGGTTTAATAGATAGCATCCATCATTTTATATAATAGCATACTTCTTGAGTTATGATTTTTTTCTTAGCGGGGGTATCAATTGTGAGCTTGCTCACAGTACCTCTAGTTTTTATCTGTAATGACTGGAAACTATCACAGGTGCTTGTGGACAAGACCGTGCACTACCCCCCCCCCCCTTTTCCAATTTTTTTCGATATTTGTTTTAAATTTTGTTTTATTTATTATCGTTAACAACCCCTTATATATGTTTGAAGTCGGAAAAAAAACCCCAAAAATATCACGACTCTGTGGCATTTTATATTCACACTCGTTTCCCCTATTTATATAAAGAGAGAAGGTAAGCAACTCCCGTTTGTTTACACTGAGATACCACCTGGGAAATTCAAACAATTACTATATCAAAAATCGCTATACCTTTGGTGTCATCTATTTTTCTCACTTCCACACATACCCTTCTATCTAAAAACTGATATATATAAGCATGCTGTATTGTAATCTATCCAATAACTAAACATTTGTCCCTCGCGACCACGATATTTTGAAACGTTCCAAGTAAACGCTACGGAAGTAAGTTGCACAGCGACATTTATGCTTAGAACGATAACTTTCCCCGGGTCCCGAATGTTATTGACTTAACGGTAACACACGAGAGGCCCGAAAAAAGTTCGGGAAAAAGTGTTGGCCCAAAATACAATTAGGCCTACTTTTTTTTCTTTATTACTACACCACTGAAATGTCCTAATGTTAGAGCTGTTAATGTCTTCTGTTTCCTCTTCATCACTCTCACTGTCTACTGCTTCTGTTTAAACAAACTAATGTATCATAATAATATACATGTAATTAAGGTCTTCCGTTTCCAACGGAAGACCTTATAGTGATTGTAATGTTTTATTATTATTATTATTATTATTATTATTATTTTTTTCCCACTTTTTGGCCACAAGATTTTTGAGAGATGCCTTGACAGATTTTCTTGAAATTTTCAGGAACGATAGAAAATGATAATACCTCGAGGCGTTTTTTTCATTTTTTCAAAATTCACTTCCTGTCGTCCGTTTCCTGTCCCGTGACAAAAAGCTTGTCACATCGAGATCTCAGAAACGATAAAGACTTAAGCATTCAGACGTTGTAGGATGATAGACCTTTAGCTGTAGATGTGTTTAAACTATTTTGTTCTGTTCGTCGTAACTTCCGGTCGTCACCGGAAGTGCTTCAAAAATATTTTTTTTTACGTATTGAATTTAATTTACATAGAATGAATATATAAGTTTAAATCTTTATTAAAGTCATCTAAACGATGTTCAATCAACAGAAAAATTCCACTTCCGGTGAGATATCTCAAACATCTCAGGTAGCTTTTTAAAAATAAATTTTGTACCCGCGAGATCTCAAAAAGTATAAGTGATCAAAACAGGAAACTTTCATGGATGATAGACATTTTAATGAAGATGTGTTTAACTGCTTTTATTTTGTTGGCCGTCACTTCCGGTCCACACCGGAAGAGTTCAAACAAATCAAGCTGTTTATAAGTTTAATTGTTTTTCTTTGATAGTTTTAGATAAATTGATAAGCAATTAAGTCCTGTTGTCAAATGCATAAGAACTACTAACTTTCAATTTTCACTGCGTACTTCCGTTTGTCCGTTTCCTGTCCTAAAACAAAAAACTTGAGTCCTCGAGATCTCAAATATGGTAATGACTTGAACAATCAAACTTTGCAGGATGATAGACCTATATCTGTAGATGTGTTTAAACTATTTTGTTTTGTTCGGCGTAACTTCCGGTCGTCACCGGAAGCACTTCAAAAATTATTTTTTTTAAGCATTTAATTTCTTTTCATAGAATTGAAATATAAGTATAAATCCTTACATATGTCATCTATCTGATGTTAAAAAAGAAAATAATTCTACTTCCGGTGAGATATCTCAAAAATCTCTGGTAGCTTTTTTAAAACAAATTTTGTACCTGTGAGATCTTAGAAACTGTAAGTTATTAAGACAAGAAACTTACATGGATGATAGATATTAGTTAGAAGTTTTGATTAATCTTTTTTATTTTGTCGACCGTCACTTCCGGTCCACACCGGAAGAGTTCAAACAAATCAAGTTGTTTATAAGTTAAACTCTTTTTTTGATAGTTTTAGTTAAATTGATAAGCAATAAAGAAGTTTTGTCTAATGTTTAAAAAATAGTAACTTTTCTTTTCATTGAGCACTTGCGTTTGTCCGTTTCCTGTCCCGAGACAAAAAGTAATGAGTACATGAGATCTCAAAAATGGTAACCACTTGAACAACTAAACTTTGCGGGATGATAGACCCATGTATGTAGATGTGTTGAAACTATTTTGTTTTGTTCGGCGTAACTTCCGGTCGTCACCGGAAGCACTTCAAGTTTTTCTTTACCTTTTTTTTAAGTTGTTTTAGATAGAATGAATATAATAGTATAAATTCTTACATAATTCATCTATGCGATTTTTATGAAAAACATTCTACTTCAGGTGAGATATCTTAAATATCGCAAGCTTTTTTAAACCAAATTTTGTACCCGCCAAATCTTAGAAACTATAGTGATCAAGACACGAAACTTTCATGAATGATAGTCAAGTGATAGACGATGTGTTTTACGTTTTTCATTTTGTCAACCGTCACTTCCGGTCCTCACTGGAAAGGTTCAAACAAATCACGTTGTTTATAGGTTTAATGTTTTTCTTGAACAGTTTTAGTAAGCATGATAAACAATAATGTTTGATAGGCAAATGCTCGAGAAATACTAACTTTTCTTCAAAGTAAATATGATATGGAATATATTTTCTACTTGGCAGAAGCATTGTTTTTTTTTACAGATTGATACACGTATATAAGAACGGAAGACCTTTTTGTTGCTATAGCAACAAGAGTCTAGTTTTATTTGTGTTATCGTAATAAAGAAAATAAATACATATCGTAATAATAATGCATTTTTCATAACCTTGATTTAAAACCTATTTTATTGATTAATGTATTATATCTAGTTTACCGGTGTTTATTTTTGTCATCAAGTTGTATTTCATCAAAATCTTTCCCCTTAAATGTGGATATGGATCCATTGTTTAGGCTATTTAGAATCTTTGACACTACCTGTTTGAGGGGGTCAGGACCACCCCAAGGGCCCATGACCTACATACCATATGATGCCCCTTGACACAAGGAACAAGAATATATATAGTTTAGGGGTGGGGATCTCAACCGTTTTCAAGTTATTTGTGCACTTCCTGTTTGAGGGGGGTCAGGACCATCCCCGGGGCCCATGACCTACATACCATATGATGCCCCTTGACACAAGGAACAAGAATATATATGGTTTAGGGGTGGGGATATTAACCGTTTTCAAGATATTCGGGCACTACCTGTTTGAGGGGGGTCAGGACCATCCCTGGGGCCCATGACCTACATACCATTTGAAGCCCCTTGACACAAGGAACAAGAATATATATGGTTTAGGGGTGGGGATCTCAACCGTTTTCAAGATATTCGGGCACTACCTGTTTGAGGGGGTCAGGACCACCCCAAGTTCCATGACCTACATACAATATGATGCCCCTTGACACAAGGAACAAGAATATATATGGTTTAGGGGTGGGGATCTCAACCGTTTTCAAGTTATTTGTGCACTTCATGTTTGAGGGGGGTCAGGACCATCCCCAGGGCCCATGACCTACATACCATATGATGCCCCTTGACACAAGGAACAAGAATATATATGGTTTAGGGATGGGGTTCTTAACCATTTTCAAGATATTTGGGCTCTTCCTGTTTGAGGGGGGTCAGGAACCACCCCTGAGGCCCATGACCTACATACCATTTGATGGCCCTTAACACAAGGAACAAGAATATATATGGTTTAGGGGTGGGGATTTTAACCGTTTTCAAGATATTTGGGCCCTTCCTGTGCCATATTGGCCCCACCCTAGTGCCTAAACACCTGTCCCAGCGATCATAAATTTCACAATTTAGGTAGAAGACTTCATGTACATCATATCCAGGCCTTTAGTTTTTCACAAATATATATGGGAGTAGAGAAGAAGATTTTTTTAAAATTTAATACATTTTTACTTTATGGCCATTTTGGCCCCACCCTAGAGCCTGAACCTCTGACCCATTATTTATTTATTATCGTTAACAACCCCTTATATGTTTGAAGTAGGAAAAAAAAAAACCCAAAAATATCACGACTCTGTGGCATTTTATATTCACACTCGTTTCCCCTATTTATATAAAGAGAGAAGGTAAGCAACTCCCGTTTGTTTACACTGAGATACCACCTGGGAAATTCAAACAATTACTATATCAAAAATCGCTATACCTTTGGTGTCATCTATTTTTCTCACTTCCACACATACCCTTCTATCTAAAAACTGATATATATAAGCATGCTGTATTGTAATCTATCCAATAACTAAACATTTGTCCCTCGCGACCACGATATTTTGAAACGTTCCAAGTAAACGCTACGGAAGTAAGTTGCACAGCGACATTTATGCTTAGAACGATAACTTTCCCCGGGTCCCGAATGTTATTGACTTAACGGTAACACACGAGAGGCCCGAAAAAAGTTCGGGAAAAAGTGTTGGCCCAAAATACAATTAGGCCTACTTTTTTTTCTTTATTACTACACCACTGAAATGTCCTAATGTTAGAGCTGTTAATGTCTTCTGTTTCCTCTTCATCACTCTCACTGTCTACTGCTTCTGTTTAAACAAACTAATGTATCATAATAATATACATGTAATTTTATTTGTGTTATCGTAATAAAGAAAATAACTACATATCGTAATAATAATGCATTTTTCATAACCTTGATTTAAAACCTATTTTATTGATTAATGTATTATATCTAGTTTACCGGTGTTTATTTTTGTCATCAAGTTGTATTTCATCAAAATCTTTCCCCTTAAATGTGGATTGGATCCATTGTTTAGGCTATTTAGAATCTTTGACACTACCTGTTTGAGGGGGTCAGGACCACCCCAAGGGCCCATGACCTACATACCATATGATGCCCCTTGACACAAGGAACAAGAATATATATAGTTTAGGGGTGGGGATCTCAACCGTTTTCAAGTTATTTGTGCACTTCCTGTTTGAGGGGGGTCAGGACCATCCCCGGGGCCCATGACCTACATACCATATGATGCCCCTTGACACAAGGAACAAGAATATATATGGTTTAGGGGTGGGGATATTAACCGTTTTCAAGATATTCGGGCACTACCTGTTTGAGGGGGGTCAGGACCATCCCTGGGGCCCATGACCTACATACCATTTGAAGCCCCTTGACACAAGGAACAAGAATATATATGGTTTAGGGGTGGGGATCTCAACCGTTTTCAAGATATTCGGGCACTACCTGTTTGAGGGGGTCAGGACCACCCCAAGTTCCATGACCTACATACAATATGATGCCCCTTGACACAAGGAACAAGAATATATATGGTTTAGGGGTGGGGATCTCAACCGTTTTCAAGTTATTTGTGCACTTCATGTTTGAGGGGGGTCAGGACCATCCCCAGGGCCCATGACCTACATACCATATGATGCCCCTTGACACAAGGAACAAGAATATATATGGTTTAGGGATGGGGTTCTTAACCATTTTCAAGATATTTGGGCTCTTCCTGTTTGAGGGGGGTCAGGAACCACCCCTGAGGCCCATGACCTACATACCATTTGATGGCCCTTAACACAAGGAACAAGAATATATATGGTTTAGGGGTGGGGATTTTAACCGTTTTCAAGATATTTGGGCCCTTCCTGTGCCATATTGGCCCCACCCTAGTGCCTAAACACCTGTCCCAGCGATCATAAATTTCACAATTTAGGTAGAAGACTTCATGTACATCATATCCAGGCCTTTAGTTTTTCACAAATATATATGGGAGTAGAGAAGAAGATTTTTTTAAAATTTAATACATTTTTACTTTATGGCCATTTTGGCCCCACCCTAGAGCCTGAACCTCTGACCCAGGGACCATAAATTTCACAATTTTGGTAGAGGGCTTCATGGACATCATAACCATGCATTTAGTTTGTTACAAATATCTATGGGAGTAGAGAAGAAGATTTTCTAATATTTAATACATTTTTACTATATGGCCATAATGGCCCCACCCTAGAGCCTGAACCCCTGACCCAGGGGCCATGAATTTCACAATTTTGGTAGAGAGCTTCATGGACATCATAACCATGTATTTAGTTTTTAGCAAATATCTATGGGAGTAGAGAAGAATATTTTCTAAGATTTAATACATTTTTACTATATGGCCATATTGGCCCCACCCTAGAGCCCGAACCCCTGACCCAGGGGCCATGAATTTCACAATTTTGGTAGAGGGCTTCATGGACATTATAACCATGCAATCAGTTTTTTCCTAACATGTGTGGGAGTAGAGAAGAAGATTTTTTAAAATTTGGCTGTTTTTTGCATATTTGGCCCCACCTGTGGCACCCTGGTGGTGGTAGAGCCACCAATTTCACAATTTACATGCCTCTTATCATAGAGATGCTTCACACCAAAAATGGGAACAATTGGCCTTGTAGTTTTTAAGAAGAAGTTAAAAATGTAAATTGTTAACGCACGACGCACGACGCACGTCGCACGACGCACGACGCACGACGCACGTGAGTTTACTCAGGTGACCTAAAAACTGTCGATGAACCCTAATGTCGTGCCCCTGAAGAGTGGCCAAGATATCCTGCGATGTTTTATTCAGGTTGAGTATTTGCGCAAGAGTTGCAAGTTGTTTCCTAAGTCTGGTAGAAGTAATTGCAGTAGGATTTTGCACACCTGCCTCTTCTGCAAACCTCCTTAGGCAGTCACTTCCTCTGTATGGAAATTTGGAATCACCTGGTTTTGAAAACAGACAGTCTCCAGAAACCTTCGCATTTTCTCTCTGCTGAAATAGGATCTTGGTATTCTTTTTCATCTCATCCGTAAGCAAGACAGCAACTTTTCTCCCCCTTTTCCCCTCAATTTCAACTCGATTATGACTATTACACAACTTCTCAAGTTTATTTAAATTTAAATTGACTATTACACAACTTCTCAAGTTTATTTAAATTTAAATTTAAATTTAATTTTAAATTTAAATATTTAATAGGTTGGTTTGGAATATTTTTTTAATTGGGTCATGAAGAATTATTTTCTTGATTCTCAGTTGAACATTTTGAAAATTGGATATGGTTGGAAGGTGATAAAATTTTCTAAATTTAATAAAAATGGTTTGTTGTGGGTTTTTTTTTATTATTATAACAATAACCAGTTTTGAATACAAATCTAGAAAAAGTGATTTTTTAAAGGAAATAAAATTTTCAACTTCAGTAAATGTATTGAATTTATTATCTCAAAGTAAATGATATGAATTTTATCATGGTTATCAATTGGGAATTTTTTTTATATCAGTTTTATCCATGGAATTGAAATTTTATTTCGTTCTCTTTTGTGTTGTTTATATATTAGAATATTTAAGTTTATAATATATTATACTAGTATACATCAGTTACTTTTTTAAAACTGTTTTCAAGGTGTATATTGGAAGCTTGTGGGTTCTTTATTTGGATATTTTGTATAAATTAATTATCATGGTTATTCAAATTAATTTTTCATTATATTTCAGCTGAATTATGTCATGATGGGGAATGTTGGGCAATTTATATTAAGATATAAGCAGCAGTTTAAGGAAGTTATTGGTGTTGGAAGTTGGTTGGTTTAGATTTCAAATCCTTTGAAGCTTGATGGGTTTGTCAGAAGATTTGATCATGTTCAACCAATTTCATTTACTGGTGATCTTTAACATTGTTTGTTATTAGTTATTTTAAGTTTGGGAAGGGCAAATCGTTTAGGATTGTTAAAATTACCAAGGTTTGTTGTTTACAATAATGGCAAACGATATGTTTCTTTTTATTTTGTTGGATGAATTGTTAGATTGATTATAGTTACCTTTGTGGCATCATTTATTGATAGGGTACCATCTTGTCGTTGGGTATACCCTTTTATGAGAATAGCCTTCTTTTCACATTGGGTGAGTTTTGAGAGATGCTTCTCCGTACAGTACATTTCGTGAAGCTGGTTGTACTGTGTGCTGGTGCACAGGACGGTGCCTGATCCATATTTTGTCCCACTGGAGCTTGTTCTCTCGTCTGGAGTTTCCATGGGGATAATTTTTTGCTGTGGTGCAATCAACTGGGTTTTTAGATGAAAGTTAAAATATTCTTTTAATATATATAATAATAAAATATTTTATAGATATCATAGTTGTCACATTTAAAATCATTCCACAAATTATGTCATTTATCTTCCACTGTATACAATACCCTTTGATACAACAACCTGTTCAAACTTCCGTTCTTATAAAAATATTAGGATGCTACTTTATCCATGAGAAAGTTGGTCTATCTATGTAGGAAGGGGGATAACGTCAGAGTTATATATTAATTGTGTTTGCAGGGAAAAAAGATTGGGGTACATTTGTATTTTTGGTAATTTTACTAATATGTTTTACGGTGCGACCGTTGGGGCGAGCGCAGCATGTGATCAAACATTAATGAATTATGATAAATCAATAAAAATAAAATTAACAACGTAAATAAATTTGATTGCAAAATAAAATAAAACATACCTATTTTTCAGTAAATTTCCATTATCCATAGTTTATAAGACTTCATATGTTATAAGATTTGTTATTTATTTATTTATAAGTAGAACAATAGTTTAATCTCAGATACAATGTTGTTGAATAATAAAGATTTTAATATAAATGTTCATTGCACTGTATCTCCTCTTTTAAAGTAATTGTAATGTCAGTTCATCTCCTTTTTTGCAGTCGACATTTTTTCTTATTAAATATTTTTTTTTTAAATTTACGCTTTAACATATTTGCTTATCATATTAAAAGGAACATGGAGTGCCCCCCCCCACCACACACACTTGGGATTGGGAGCATGTAATAAATGGAAGTGAAAATAAAGAAACCATTGAACTGCTAAAGAGCTGAAGGATTAGAATTTTCAGAATTTTGAGAATTATCTTTTTTTCTTTTCGCTTGTAAAGATTTTTTGGATGAGGCTGCCGGCTGTCATCCACCACCCACCCTCCTTTTAAAAAACCCGATGCTACGTGTATGTTCCTGAAAATTACCGTAATTATAGTGAATAAAATAAATGTGAGCATTCATCCAAATGAGTGCAAGTTACAACTGTTTACTATATCTGAAGAAATGTCCTTATTCTTTAGCTTTGCAAGATTTTGAGAGGATTTTGGTAATTTCAGCAGATTTACAATAACTTCAGTTAGAGTAATTTCCCCTTATTGTGACGTCAAAGTTCACGTTTAAGTGTCGTCTGACTCTTTAAAACTCCCCTGAGAAATAAAAGTAAGCGAAGTATACTGTTTTATTTACTTAAAAAGCATGATGTTCTTAAAATTACACATCTTCTATGCTTCTTAAAAGTTTTACTTTGATTCTCGCGAGAACGTGAGGACTTGGAAACCATTGGTACTATGAATTGTGGGGCCAAGTTTACTGACGCCGAAAAAATCTATCGGATCAATGTGCAAACCTTTGTGACGTCACTCGATTATTATTATTATTATTATTATTATTATTATTATTTTTTTGATTGAGAGTGTACTGAGGTGAACTTTAGAGGTAACTGACTGTATGTCGTATACATCGTTATTGTTTTTATTGTCTTGCTGATTCTCGTGAGAGTGTGAAGTGATAAAAATTGCCATTATTACAGGGAACTACTGGGACGATTAAAACAATGCATTACTGGTCCGATTTACTGACGCCAAAAAAATCCGTTGAATGAATGTGCAACTGGTCCGAATTTTCTATTCACACACGCCTTGCCGTTAGAGCTCGCTTCGCGCCGGCGCTGCGCGCCGGGAGCTGCGCTCGCTATTATGGTAATATACATGAATTTTCAAGATGGGAGGAGAGACTGGAACCCCCAGGTACAAAATGATGTTGGCAAACAAAACCAAATCTAAAGCAAAAACAGCCAAAGAATATTATTTCAGATTATCCCTTATATTTCATTCCTTAACCATTCCCATAACAATTAAAATCTATACATAATTTATTTAATATCAGACACCGTTTCCAAAATATATAAAAACAATAATATCTTATGATTTTCTTGCAATAAATGAACATGAAATTATACCTTAGCAAGTCTTCATCCAAACAAAAGTTAATCAAAATAAATAAAAAATAATGATTTTTAGAATTAGGGAAATATTGCCATTATTGTTTGTATCCTCAAATTCAAACAAGCGTATCTTTTAAAAAGATTGGTGAGCTAGCGCTGTAGCCATCATAAAACACAGAAGCATCGGCAATGGCATAGCTCATTGACTGTGCCTTAATCATTATGTGTATACTGTAATTTCAACTTCCAGGTGAAAATTTTCGAGAACCATTGGTACCGTTTTGTAGCAATCGTATCTTCTCGGGCCTTTCCGTCAAGCTCGGAAAACATATCCGAGGTTGTTTTCCGAGCTTGAAGGTAGTTAAAATAAAGCTAGCTATTTATTATAATATTTAAAATAACTTTGCATAATAAGACCTAAGCGACTGTTACTATTTTGACATTTACAATATAACACAAAACTTCGTGTGACGATGATAAAACGAAATTCACATGGTACAGTTTATCTACAGTAGTACAGTATTCCCAGAACCCCCTACTATGGAGTCGAGCATGCGTATTCAAGTGAAAAGGACTAACGTAGTTGCTAGCGCTCGAGAGCGCTAGCAATGATGAACCTTTGAAACCCACCCCCTCCTAGAAAAGAATATTACCATTCACATCAAACCTTCCCACCCCTAAAAATCAGTTTTTGCGTTTAATTTAATATAAAATATGAATCTCTACAACTGAATCAAAGTTGGATTAAAGAACACTAAAAGATTATCTAAAAACGATACAAAACAAACATAAATATCACTTACAGATTTTTAAAACTGACTTAAAACTATCTTAAAAGGTGGCTTACACAACTTTGGACAGTCAGCACGTATAACCTCAAGCTTATAAAAACTTCTGCCATGCTTGTGATAAAAACTTCTGCCATGCTTGTGATAAAAACTTCTGCCATGCTTGTGATGTCTTGAAATCGTCTCTGTTATTCTGCAATGAATTTATGTATGGCATTAAGATGTCGATAGGGTACGTCATAAGTTTTAGATTACAGATGTACGGGTCGTGGATATTTTTTATCCAGAGATTTTGCATCATTTAGTTAGTTTTCGGCATTTTTGTACCGGTTTCCTTTTCTATTCGTTAAGTGCACCTTGAGCCCGATTATAAAAAATTTCTTGATTTATCTTTCAGCGTCAGTGTTATTTCGTCAAAAGAGTATAGATCATTTAGCTTATATTATAAATGTTCATAATTTTATTAAGAAATAATGGATGTTCAAAGGAGGTTTTTTTTCAATCTTTTAAATCAAAACCAAAGTTAATAAAATGGTTGTGTTATCAATGCAATATTGAATTTTATGTTGATGCTTTTAGACATTTAAAACCCAACATATGACATATGACGACTTGTTTCTCCCTTCTGATATTTTTTCTCCGTTTGGTACCATGTTGGTTTGCAGGCAATAATTGTTTATCAAAGGGGAATAACTCAAAAAATAAAATTGGCGAAGGCAGAGAAGTCGGAGAATCATCTACACGATTTTTTAATTCTGGTTGTCGTAAAAAATAACCTGTATTTTTTTTTAATCTACTTTACAGAATAAATCTGTGTTATGGCAGCCGTTTTGCGAACTCATTTATGGAACTGGACTGTATGTCCCTGATATAGGTAGTTGCCATCTTGTTATAAAATTATGTTACATTAAATTTCAGGATTTTTCTTTGTTTTTGGCACAATGAGGGAATGCATAAAAAGTAGAACAATGAGATAAATTTATTTACAATTTTATTTGGGCAACGTTATAAAAAATATATCTGCTAGCTCATGATGAGCTGCTTATTTCTTCGGATATTTAATTGACAACTGTTACAGAATTAAAACTTTCTTAAATCTAAGACTAATTTGGAATGTATACAAAGTTTTTATTTCCATGTAAGAAGAATAATACAAATATGACAGCCACTATAGATGAATAGAGTATAATACTATTCACCACAAATATACTATTTAGTTGTTATTAGTTCTATTTTTCTGGTCAACTGATGTAACACTAGACATTAATATCATAACTGTAGGTGGTGAATATGGAAACAGAGAAAAAAGAGAAAATTATGGTTGAACAGACGATAGCGTTAAATTAAAATCTCCTCAATAAAATTTAAAAAAAAAATGAATTCTTAATAGTTTAAAACCAATTTTTAAAATTTCATTTGCAATTGAACTGCAGCATTTTAATTATATTTTTAATGTGAAAGTTTGTTAGGCCTATTCAAAGACTTACGATGTCTGCAGTCTCTACTCCCTGAAAAAAACAACTTTGCCTGTGCTTTTTTCGTGTACAGCTTTATATTAATTTATAACACATCACTGCCCTGAGAAACATTTTATTGCATTGATAATTTAGCTAAAATACCCCAGGACAACTTTCATCCATGCTGTCAAACTGCACTTAGAAATCTTTAAAACGCTTTGATATGTTGTGTTTTCTATTGAATTATTACAAGCGTTTTTTAAACTCTGATTTGTAAAGACTATTTTTAAAATCAAATGCGGTTGGTAATCTTGATTTGGAATAAAAAGTGTTAGGGTTGGTGCATAAAAAAAGGGTAGGTAAGGAAACCGGAAACACATAATTTTTGTTTGGCCTTAGCATAATGTCAAATTAGTTATCGAACAGTTAACATTTCACAAAAATCTCAGTTAAAGCATGTGGAGACGTTTATTTCTGTGCTGATTGCGTATGAATTAGCAAAATGTATTCATTGTCAATTGAAAGTCGCAGATTCCTAATGCAAACATATAGGGAAATAATTAATAAACTAAATTAAAATATCGAACTGAACAATAATTGTTTTCCGTATTAATTACTACATCATTGTCAATCAATTCTTGGTAATATATAATTTTAACACAGTATGAAATTGGGTGGGGTAATATTTATTATTTAATAATGGTTGGTAAAGCAACATTCGTTAATGAATAACAACCAAATTTAAAAGTATGCATATTAAAATGATTTAGCTGAAATAAATTTTATTTGAAAATGATAACATCATCATTATAAAGAGCTTGATATTTTGAAAATCAATTATTATATAAATTTATTTAGAAAGTTGGTTGGTAGGGTTATTAGTTAACGAGTTGCATTGAAAATAGTTTTACAATGTTGATTAATAACAACTTTAATATGTCAAATTGTAACATTTAAATTTTATTAATTTTCATGAATTGGAAATTCAGCTTATTTTTCATAATATATTAATATACCAGGATATTTATGAAGAATGGAAAGGTATCATAATTATTAAGTCATTTTTTGCCATGTTACATGCAAACAAATGTCAAGTCTGAAATATGTAAGAAATAATGATCATAAATCTTTAATAACTGTATTTTTAGGACAAATACACATATGGTACCCTCAGTTGTAGGGAAGTGATTGTCTACGAAAATTTTCAAAGGCCTGTGGAGCTAAATGCCCAGAAACTCTTACTTCCACAAAGTTAAGAAAGCACTTAGCAACAATGACTCAAATTTTAGGACTCTCGGAAACAAATCTGGATGTATTGGCTAAATTTATGGGACACGATATCAGAATACATCGCCAATTCTATCGACTACCAGAAAATACTGTAGATCTTGCGAAAGTCACTAAAATAATGCACCTTATTAACACTGGGAATATGTCCAAATACAAAGGCAAAGATTTTGATGACATAGAATTTAGCCAGACAGGTAATAATTTTTATAGTTATCTACATGTTGAAAGCTTATTACTGTAAATTTGTATTGAATAAAAATGCAATTTCTTTGCAAAAGGAAAGAAAAAATCCATAGTAACCCATTGTCAATCTTTGTTAATTCAAGATGAAGTTCATGAAGATGAATTGGATGCCGAGGAGGAGGAAGATTTCTGTGAAATGCCAGGTAATTTTGTAATTGAATTTCATTTTAAATGACTATTGAGAGAGAAATCATTTTGTACATTGAAAGCTCATATTCTTAATTCATGTAGCTACATCTGGACAATATACATCAGAGCACGAGCATTTTGATGGGAATGAACAGGGTGACGAAGAACATGACTATGACATGGAGAATATCAAAAGGAAGAAAAAGACAGGTAATATGACAGTAAATCATTTGGAAATACATACCTTGCATGGTTACATTCTACATTATTAACAATCATACCAACCCACTCCTTGATTTAAAAATACCACAAAGAACAGTAATTCATTGTTGAAATTTAAATTTGGTGAGTTGTTTCATTTTCCTTCACGTTTTTAGCTCACATAAGCCAAAAGCTCAAGTGAGCTTTGCTGATCACATGTTGTCCTGTAAACTTTTCACATTTTCAACTTCGCAAGAACCACTGGGCCAATTTCAACCAAACTTAATGCCATAAATCATTCTGGGATAAAGGGATTCAAGTTTGTTCAAATAAAGGACCATGCCCTCTTGCAAGGGGTGATAATTAAGAATTGGTGAAAAATTGGTGTCATCTTTCAAAAATCTTTTAGAGAAGAACCATTGGGCCAGAAAGAAACTTTTGTGAAACCTGTCATTACATAGTGTAGATTCAAGTTTGTTTAATTCATGACCCTCGGCTAATGCAGCATTTCACAACTGTCAATTTTGTGGAGCCAACAATTACCTGGGGCAGCTATTGTATTATCTGGTCTACATGAGCTCTGTGTGCACTGATGCAAAGTGAAATTTCATTTGCATTTGTGTGACTGAAAAAACTAATAAAGGGGACAAAGAAAACTCAATATATGTACAGCTTTTTAACTTCTTTCCACCTCTTCAGGTGCAAAAAAAAATGGTGAAAATGTTTGTAGTTCCAGAATTTGGTGATAGTCAAGTCAGTTTAAAATAGTCGCCAATTTGGCGACTTCTAGAGAAATTGAAGCCACCAATCAAAAATTTGAGGTGTTATGGCAACTTAATATGCCCTGTATTCAATGCGATAGGCCTATCAGGCCTTTGAATTTAAATTATCTAGTGACTTAAAAAATCAAGACATAAAAGTATGAAGACAGTTTCATTAATTTATCTTTCTTTACTTTGATGTCATGCTGGTTCTATCGTTGTAGTTGAAAGACATGTATGGACAGCCGAGGAGAAGAGGGCGTTAGAGAAGCAGTTCAGTTCGTTCATTAGAAGAAACAAAACTCCAGGTCAAATAGATTGTTTGAATGCTCAACAAAAAGAGCCATCTTTGAAAAAATTTCACTGGAGTAAAATAAAATTTGCTGTGAAAAATATGATTTCTTCTAAAAAGAAAAACAGGTATCATAGGGGGAAGTAAAAAATATTGACTGTACAAATATATATCTGAAACACACACAAACCCTCTAATTGATAAATCTATTTGGTAAAAATGTTCTTTGTGTCTTTATTTTCTAAAATAAAAAAATCAAGTTGGTTTACACTTCAAAAATTCTTTTTTGATTTGAATGTCTTTCAGATTTTTAAAATTGATGTTTTTTGGCCACACTACATTATTAACTCACCTGAGCTGAAAGCTCTAGTGAGCTTTTCTGATCACATTTTGTCCAGTGTCTGTCTGTTTAAACTTTTCACATTTTCAACTTCTTCTTTAGAACCACTGGGCCAATTTCAACCAAACTTGCCACAAAGCATCCTTTGTAAAGGGGATTCAATTTTGTTCAAGTGAAGGGCCACACCCTCTTTCAAGAGGAGATACTTAAGAAATAGTAAACATTTGGTATCATGTTTTTAAAAATTCTCAAGAACCACTTCTTAGTTAGTGTAGATTCAAGTTAATTCAAATTATAACACCCCCAACCCCCCTTGAGCGATGTGGCCCATGGGACTCTTGTTTCTGTTGAACTCCTGACAAGGTATAACCACAGCTTGGTCAAAAAAAGTTCCTACAGTCTACATTTAAAGCATAATACTTTGAATATCATCTGGGAAGTCTTTATTTTCAACATAAACTATTATTATTTATTCACAGATCTTAAAAAAAAAATGTTCAATTTTCAAAATGTCACAATAAGGTATTGCACTTCTGACATTTTAGCATCATTTTTAGACCTATTTTTTGTAAATTCAGATATCAGTGAGATATTGGACACTATTTAAGACATATGCTGAGACATTGAAAGTGCTGATCAATTTATCAACCTGCACAAAAAATACAAGCAATGGGAATAAATTTCTATGTCTCAGCATATGTCTGACCTTTATTGTTAGCTCCCAGAGTGGACATAACTGAGGAACTGGGTGTAAAGCGAAGTCAAAGTATATAGACTATATATTGTACACAGTATATGCATGAAATGTATTACTTTGTACCTCAGAACTTGGTCATTCAAAAATTAAATTTTGTTGTGGAAATGTATGCATCATTTGAATGTCCCAAAATTGCATAATAATTATAAATAAATATATGTTACCTGTACTGTAAGTTACTTTTTATTGGCATGAGCATTATTAAGCATGACTCCCCTAAAGTATAAAATAGAAAGTTTAGGTATCTACAGTATGTATGAAAAGGCATTGTTCATAGTCAAACACCCCACCCTGTCAAGCTGTTTAGAGGATTTTATATACCCCATAACGTTACCTTTTTTGACAGCATGCTGCAACATTGCAATTTCAATGGTTTCATTCATTTTTCTTTCCATTCGACTGTCATTCTGTTTGTTGGAACACTCATTTCCAGGAAGTATATTAAAGATTCTCTGAGCATTTCATTGAAATTATAAGAAGACCCCTATTGTTTTTGAAGTCAAATGGTCAAGGTCAGAAAATATATTTTTTTAAAAGATGGATTTCAGCCGCAGATACCTGTAATATCATAACTCTTCGAAAGAAAGTGATTAGTTGACTGTGTGTGCTAAATGTGTTCAGATGTCAGTGTGTGTCAGGCGTGCTCAGTTGGCTGTGTGCTTTAGAAGGGTTCAGTTGATACTGTGTGTGCTAAATGTGTTTAGTTTGCTGTGTGTTGTACGTGTTGAAATGACTGTGTGTGCCAGACGTGCTGAGTTGACTGTGTGCTTTAGAAGTGTTCAGTTGATACTGTGTGGGCAAAATGTGCTTAGTTGGCTGTGTGTATTATACGTGTTGAAATGACTGTGTGTGCCAGACGTGCTCAGTTGACTGTGTGCTTTAGAAGTGTTCAATGGATAGTGTGTAAATGAAAGTGTTCGCTTGGTTGTGTATGAGTTTTCATTTGGTATGTGAAAAATCAAGGATTGAAATAAACCTTTTTTGATACATATTAGGTCTAATACCATTATTAGTTGTTATTTCTAGTGAAAAAATGAACATTTCTTCCCTCTAACTCCATTTTTCAAGAAGTGTCCATTTGCATGTGGGAAGTTAAGGTGTTCAGTTGCCACGTCATACACGTGTGTGTGTGTGTGTGTGTGTGTGTGTGTGTGATATTGGTCGTTAAATAAATGTTGGACCAACCAAAGGAAACGTTGGGGCAATGCGAAAGAGACATTGGACCAACACAAGATAAACCAAAACTAGAGGTTGTAGTTTTGCGTATTGGCCCAACATATATTTGATGTTGGGCCAATGTCTATATAATCTGCTTCCAATGTTGCACCAACGTTTAACCAATAAATTGGCCCAACAAAGGCCCACTTTGCACTTCGATGTTGTACCAACGTTGGAATTCAACATTGGGCCAACAAAACGAGTATTATTGGCTTTACGTTGGGCCAACGTATGGATGCTGACTGGGTATACAGTAGCTAAAAGGTCATTATGCCATGAAAAAACACATATATGAATAAGGAAAAATTATACATCATACAATATTCAAATCTGTAACTATCAACGCAGATGGTACAGAACAGTCCCCTGATGAACCACTGACTTTTCTGACAGTGCACTCTTCTGTCCCTGTGTCAGCTCCACCTTCTATTCCATATGTTGATACTGGAGATATAGTGCTCAGAATCTAAAACATGCATGCATAAATTAATACACGGTAGTTTGATAAATTGGTTTACAACTACACTGTGCTCATATTTCTTTGGTAAAAATGTCTATTGCATACATGACTTCTAGAACCATATTGTCACGACAGCCGTCGTGATTGTTCAGTCAAACACAACAGGATTGATTTATATTTTACAATTTTTATATAAAATAAAACCAAACAAATATACATATTATAAACAATAAGATATTTAAGTTTTCTGATGTCCATAGTCTTTGTCACGGGCATGTAGAATAGGAGTGGGTAGATATGGCATGGCGTGAGACAGTGGCGGACAGGTATAACCACGGCGATGGACTGCCAGAAACTGGATAGGGACCTTATTAAATTAAACGATAAACATATTTTGAGTTACATGATTAATATACCTTGCATAAACATAGGCTAAGTCACACGGACTTAAATATATAACATTATGGCAACAACAGCACGCCATATAATAGCACGAAACCACAGCGAATACGATCACTGCATAACGTTAAGAGTATCACACTACTTAACACAGAAAAACCACGTCAAAACGATATACAAATACTCCGTACTACACGGACAATATACAAGTACACCGAACTACACGGCAAAATACAAGTATATCATGCATTTATATCCCAATATAAAACACACACACTCGACACGTGACCACACAGGAACACGCGCGAGCAAGCACCTATGTTTAACAGTTCTACCTCGTAAAACCAGTATATCAAAAGTAACAAAAAATACTTAATATAAACTCCACAGTAATGTAAAAAGACTGAGCCGTAGTTAAATTACAAAAGTATAAAATAGTTTAACTTACCCCTAATAGGAGAAAGGGTTACTCAAAACCTTAGCTGCTCATACCTGTCATGTAGAAAACGTGGCTACTGTCTGCCAGGTCTGCAATGCGGACCAGCTGGACGATGGGTATATTACGCAATGTGTATATACGACTGTAGTAGGAATGATTATACACGATTCTTAGTTAGTACAGTCGTGAATGGAGTTTGCTGAACATTACGACTTTATTCTCGTGAAAGTATTACGTTTTATTTAAATCGTAACATTTTATATAAATTGACACTGATTTTACTGAAGAAAAGAATTATTATTAATTACGTTGTTTTTAAAAAAGATGATTTTACTGTTGGGATTTTTTTAAATACAGTAACCCTTAAACCTCAATTGTATTCTAAAACTTAATTCTTTAATGTGAATATACAAACATCGAGAGATAAACACAGTTAAAGAAAAGATTATTTAATTGTAGGTTTTTTTCTTTGCCCCCCCCCCCCCTCATTGTTATAATGAAATTTAAATTGAAGCAGTCTGAAAGAGAGAAAAAAAAATAATGATAAAATTTTAAAAGGGAACATCTATTTCACGCTACTGTTCACCAATTAACAATCATAATAATTTACCAGGTGTTGTTGTGCTCCTGCAGAGAGGACAGCCACGGGACTTCTTTAATCGCTGGAAACATGGCATACAACAAGCTATTTTCTTGCACGTGTAGCATATATATATAGCATACATTTTGCTCCTCACAGCAAATCTGCATTCAAAATACGTTATCGGAAATCTTGCATACAAGTAACCCCACCTCACCTCTCCGGATTGTTCATTCGTTCTGTTGTTCATGATTTTTTGAGGGGGATTCGTATAAAAGGAGGGTTCTATACTGGTCGAGTTTTAATACAGGGCTTTTTTACAAGAATTCTGTTTAGTTTGTTATTACGCTGTTTTACTCAAGTACTACACGGGTGGTCAGTTTGAGAAGGTGTAATAACATCCTTCATCTTTGATAAAACACAACAATTCCATTGTAACAAATGAAGTGATCGTTTTGAGTTTATTACAAAGAGAACTTAATAGATTTATCTGTGTAAATAATGTCTGTGGGTGAATTAACGTGTTTTTTTTTCTTTTTCATTCACTGACACTACATGTATCGTCTACTGAAACAACACATCAATAGAGTTAATCCACATTTACTTAAAATTTCACTTTTTTATTTCCCCAATAATCCATACAGCGTCATTGTTTATAATTCCTTTTTTTTTATTCCCCTAATTTCTCACTACAAACAATGATTTTTTTATTTTTAATGATGAAATTTGGTTTGGAGGAAAATTAAATTAAAAAAAAAAAATACACATAATTTATTTGAATTTTTCTTAAACAATACATATCATTTATAAAATCAGACACCAAGCGATCATTAGCATGCGTATTTAAATCATAAAAGTCATGTACAATGTTATTCATGGAACGTCCTTTAATTCTTTGTAAGATGAAATAGATACAATAGTGTCCGCACAAGGAAGAAGTCACAGACTGGATTCTGGAATCGATATATTTATATCTCGGTCCATTGAATATTAGAATACTTTGAAATCTCCTATGATAATGTTCCGGGGGATTTCCGAGGGAATCAAAGAACTCCATAGATCCTTTTGAGGGAAAATGAAAAACGACCCAGTGTAAACCTTTTCCCCCGCATTCGTCTGTATTCACGATCCAAAATTGGTGCTTTTTTGCAATAGCAGGTAGGTCGTCGCTGCATACGACTTGAACGTCGTATGATGATAAATAATGTTTCAATTCGTAATTGTTCATTTGAATATAATGCTCCTAGACTGATCAATGTGGAGAACCTGTGGGAATTTTCCGTATAATATTGAAGTCACACTCTCGGGAAGGGGTAAAGCGAATTTTAATTCTAAGCGACAATGACCTTTCCGCTTCGTATTAAAGTCGATGTAGGGATTAATATTCAAGACGTATAATGCATTTCCAATGGGATATTCCCCTCGCTCTACACTAACGTGCTCTCTTCCTTGAAGTAGGGTTTGGTAAGCTTCCAAGTACGCGCCTGAGTTGTAATTCGGTTGTATAGGTTTAGAGGGTAGTGATTGCCCGTCAACGTAGAAAGCTACAAAGTTACAATTAAAATGTTGAAAGTTATAAGGAGATTTCTTATAGTCTCCGTTAAAGGCGCTACTGGACACCATTCCCAGAATGAGCGTAGACGGAACTTCTCCTTGAAATACGTCGTCTATGGTCAAACTGAATTCTCCCTTAGCGATGGAAGCAATTTTCAAATTAGAAAACAAGTAGGGATACAGGGCAGGGGACTTCTCAAACATTTTCACATGCGCCATGGTAAGGGCGGGATTGGGTCGCTGAATGCAGAGTCTAAAACTGGCATCGATAATTTGTATTTTGTAATCTTTACCCTCAGCTGACTTTAATCTAAATGAATCCTTACTAGGCCATATTTTTAGGGAAAGTGCTACCCCGTTCAAAACCAAACGATCTTGTTGAAAAATGTCTACGTGTAAGCAACCTTCCAAGTCTAAAATTTTTCCACCTTTGGTAAACTGATATCTTTGAAATAAACCGATGTTTATCCCTTTGATCGGGTCCGTATCGTCGGGATCAGAGGTGTCTTTAAAGTAGAGCTGAGACTGACGCACTTCGTAGTTTTCGGAGGATGTAGATAGTAAGGTATCGATGTAGGAGAGGTGTCTTTAAAGTAGAGCTGAGACTGACGCACTTCGTAGTTTTCGGAGGATGTAGATAGTAAGGTATCGATGTAGGCCTTGTAGGGATAACTCGTTCCCAGCTGTGACACTGGAGTCTGCTGTAGACTAGTGTCCACTTGAGAAAAGATGCTGTGTAGAGGTAAGTTAGTCAAACCGAAATTGCCACCTTGTCCTTCAGTAAGTATACACTTTCAATTTACATTATCATTAAAAAATAAATAAATAAATAAATAAATAAATTACAATTTAATTTTCACATGTAGATAAACCCTGGATTTATGCCACCGGTATTGCCTCGAGTTTACTTGGTTTGATCACCCTAGTCCTGTGCATTGTTTGTGTAAAGAATTGCTGCAGGAAACCTCGCCGCACAATTAACATTGAACTTGACTCTGTTAGTTCTATAACTGAGTTTGACTCTTCGGTAATGAGAGAAATGAAAATTGATTAATTGTTGCAGTGTTGTATGTGATCTTCAAAGTGGTGAGGGCGATGATGACCGGAGAGAGACAACTCCCTCAACAAAACGTTCAGCCGCCTCCTGTTGTGGATGATGCCCCACCCCCACTACGACGATCACAGCGACAGAGACGTCGACCCAATCGACTTGTATACGAAATATAGATTGTAAAATAGACTCTTTTGTGGTACACATAGTTTATTGTACATTTTGTTTTGTACTTTAACTGATCTTGTAACAAAAGAATTTTTTTTTTTTTTTTTTTTTTTTTTACATATACAGAATAAATTGTTTTAATTCGAAAAAAAAGTATTTGTTTTATTCTAGGATAGTGGTCATGATCACAGTTTCCTGAGAATTCTCCTAGAGGCTAATTCTTTTTTTAATGTCTCCAACTCCCTCTCTAAGATGGTGACCCTCTCCTCTAAGTATTGCTCCCAGGTCTGCACAGTCTGAAAAGTTTAATACACACAAATTTACTAATAGTAAACTTTTGGGGAGATATATGGATAACATATGACGGAAACAAGCGGAAGTGGTGAGCTGACAGTAGTTTACAGAAATTATACCAGGAATATGATTGTAAAGAAAATCTTAGATTTAATAACAAAGAGTGGAAAATTATTGAAAAAATGATGATTCAAAACTTCCGGAAAAGTAAAATTTACACATAGAAATATCCTACAAAGACGGATATACATATGTGTAATAAGTGTGTTTACGGAAAGAAATGTATAATGAAATATAACACCGGGAACATGACTTTAATGAAAATCTAAATTTTATATAAGAATGCGTTGAGATTGATTGAAAAATGACGATTTGAACCTTAGATATGCCTGACGTCATGACGTCAGGCAACAAATTTTCGTCGATTTCTCAGCAACTATTTATCACAGATGCTTGAAATTTTAACATACTTTTTGTTTAGGCCTGTCATATGGTGGGATATTTTTTTGTACCAATCGGACGTCAACTTCCTGTTAAATGACGACTTTGTTTCATTTAAGCCTAAATTTTCAAACAAATTTTCGTCGAAGATTTCTCAGCAACCTTTTATTGCAGATGCTTAATACACTTTTTGTTTTGGCATGCCATACGTTGGGATCAATTTTTGTACCAATCGGATGTCAGATTCCTGGAATGTGTCGACTTTGCTTATTTTGCATATTCACATCAGAGCGGGGGTATAACTAGTGAGCATTGTTTAACAGATATCTTGTTTTTTTTTTGTTTTTGCCCGATTGACTTCAGCATGGTGGTAATTATGACTAGCCTTTTTTCTTTATTAACATGGTATATTACAAATGTATTTCAATCTAATTAAAATCAGAACTTCCATTCGTTCCTCCGTTTTAATACGTTGCGTGAAACATGTACTCTTTGAAAACTGGTTAGCGGAGGGTATTTTAATTTTGATAAGTCTGTTATTATTCGTATTTGCTTTAAGATGAATGCAATTATTACAATAGATTAAAAGAACTGTTTGACTTTAATCCGATATATGTACGTTGATTCAGCGATCTGGCGATAATTCTAACAAGCATATTAAAATTATTATTTCTATACATGTACTTGTATTGAAGTATTTAAATACTTCAAATCCATTTAAAATTGCTATGAAAATTGCCCCGACTTTTTCCGATATTTCTTTTGTTTCCTTTCTTGTCTTCATTTTCGGCTAGTTTTTATATTAACAAGCATCGTTCTATTTTTGTATTCATAATTCCTATGATCATTCTTTATTGCGTACTGTTGCAGATCAAATTCCCCTGGCGAATAGACAATGTAAAAATACACGCAATTAATAAGATAAACAATGGATTTTAGCTCATAAATCTTAAAATTAACTGTTTTAAAGTTTTAAAATAGGGTTGGATATAAACATAAGGCTTGTATATGTAGGGTTGGATATACACAATAAATCTTGTATATGTAGGGTTTGATACCGTTAAGGATAAAACGGTACAATACTATACTGGTATATTTTTTTAAACGATACGGTATTTTTATCGATACGGTAGTAGACCTTAATAAATGAAAAATAATGATTTGTATTTTAAGAAGTGTTATTGATTTTTCAGTGGAATAATTTATGGTGATTATACTATGTCTCCAGCCAAGGAAAAAAATAATTCTAAAGGAACGATGCTAATTGGAACACAGAAGTGTCTGATGGAAAGGGCTGAAATTCATGGGAATTAATGTGTTCATCATAGAATGAATGGGTATAAATGTTATCAGCTGCAAACACAAAAGAGGGGGATATGATTGTGGATTATTTTCAATCTCATATGCCACAGATCTTTGTTGTGGCAATGATCCATCCAGGAAAGATTACTCCTAGAAAAAATATGAGAAATCATTTGCTGTCATACGGCAAAGGAGATGCGTCCTTTTCCATATGAAGAAAGGAATGTGCAGAAAAGGGTGACAAAGTCCTTCAAGATCCCACTTTACTGCATTTGCAGATTACCAGACAATAGAGAGAAAAAAATGGGGAAATGTACTGAATGTAAGAGTGGTTTCACAAGTCGTGCATTGCAATACCAAAGAAGGTGTTTGAAGAAGTGATTTCAAAATGGTACTGTACTAAATTTTTTTAAAAATCCATTTTATATCCATGAGCTTAATAATAGATTCATTCCCATTTATTAGGTCAAAGTTGAAATATAACCTCTTCCATTGTTCCCAAGAACAATAGATCATTGTTGTCTCCCTATACAACCGCCTATACTAATTCCCCTACAAAATGTACTTGCATTTAATTCAATGCATTTAACATTAAACTGTTCAACACCCGACCCCAGCAAACCATTGTCCCTCTTTGACCTCCACCCCACCAATAGGTTGCTATTAAAACTATACATATCCAGTGTTTATATTAATTACTAAAAAAAGACTAAGGGGAGAGAAAAAGAAATCATTTTGCATTTTGTGAAAATCAATAATTGACGCAGAGGATTGCAATTAAAGGCTTTTCTTTATTTAAAGAAAAAACAATATTTTTTCTGTGAAAAAAAAATATTCATTTCATATATTACCAGTTTCTGTAAATCAGTTAAAACTAGAATTTTGTTTTTGTCCTCAACAAAAAAATAAGGGCTTTTCGACAGTCCCTTTTTCCTTTCTTATTTAAAAGTACAATACAAAATTAAAAAGATATAATTATTACAGAAAAGTGCATCCTTAAAACTTTAACAAATTAAAACTATATCCTATTGATAGATATATAATATTATACATACAAATATACTATAAAAACATGAACCTTTTATTCAATTCATACATTATTAACTACATGTCCTTTTTATATTTTAATAAGTAATTTTTAACATTTTTATTAAGCATTGTTGTCCTTGTAAAAACAGGGGAAAGTGCAAAAGTTACACATGCAATAGAAAAGGTTGCTCTATTTTTCAGAACCCTTGTTGCCATTTCAAACAAATCAGGAAGTAAGCAAGATTGATAGAATCATTCATTATTACGAGTGTGGGATAGTGAAATTCCTCGGGGACAAGATTCACGGTCTAGGACGAGGCTTTGCCGAGTCAGTGACTCTTGGCCCCGAGGTGGAATTTCACTATCCCACACGAGTATATAACAAGGTTAGCTTTTTAAAAAGCTAAGAAAGTCAGCTAGCGGAATATTAACTTTTAGGTCAAAAGTGAATACATTTTAAACTATTACAATACAATATAATTATATAGTCTTCAGAAAAATCATGACATGCGGGTGTTCAATTACATGAAGTTTTTTTTAAAATCTAAATTAAAGCAACTGTGCATGCTGTCTTATTAAATTGTAACTCTGCAAATTATATCCTCTCCAATCTCACTAAGAGTCTGTGAGATACATGTACTGTATAATTGTATATATGCGGATTGCGGATCGTGGTTGCAAACGATACCCGTGGACAGTACTCCAATACAGAAGTGCGCAGTTTGACCTAGAAACTGATCAGTTTCATAACTTATTCGAATTTTCTCAAACACGGACTGTCTATAATTCTTTCTCAGAATTCCAATTTACGCAATCGCATTTGAGGTTTTTTCCTAACTTAATGAGTCAGCCCGCGGGCTGACTAATGAATGATAATTTTTCTCGCATTATTTTACATTAAAAAATGATGTCTGACAACTTTGTTATGACGTTCAAAAGATTACTTTCGGTTTATCCCTCCGCGTGCTTCAAATAGTGCAAGTCAAAATGTGAGCAAACTAAATGAGACTAATGAGAGTCAAAATATGACTTTTAAAATTCGTTATTCCGATTAAATATCCATGTACATGTACATACAACATATTTCTTACGATATGTACACAATTTGATACACGCAATAAGTCATTAGCTTTTAATGGCGATATTTATCATTTTGTTGGACAAGTGTCCGCTCTTTTCTGTATGTATTGGATTAAGCTGACGTTTAATAAATGCTGGCTAACCTGTTTCTATTTCATTTACCTTTTACTCACATACTCGTGGTAAACAGGACACGAAAAAATACCTGTTAATCAATAAATGAATGTTAAAAGTGATAAATTTATAAATAATTTATCTAGTAACAAAATATACGGCAACAAGGGAAAGGGACTTTGATCGCCAGTATCTGAGTTATAATCATGGAGTCGAAAGGATATGAATGTTGAATAATATCAAGTAGGAACATTCTTTAAAATATGGATTCGATAATTTTCTTCTAGCTATGTAGGAGGGGCCAAGTAGCACGCGGCGCATGGCGTAATCTGTCCTGATATACTTAAAGTGTTTGACAGGGTAAGAACGTGGGGTCCTGAAATAACATCCCGCTCAAATGACAGACTTTAAAATCCTAATGTGAAATAATAAAGTTTAGCGGTTAAACTTTAAGTATTGTAATAAACACAAAAGTTCTCTCTTTCTCTCTCTCCTGAGAATCACGTAATGTTATGTAAAGTCTATTATATACACAATATTTAAAACATATCATAACAATAATTAAAATAGTATTAAAACGTGTGGACATTATTATTTTACAATGTTTAAGAAATCGGCGACGAAAGTTAAGTTGAAAACCAAAGAAATGATTAAGGTCTAAGAATCGAAATTAAATTAAACCATTGTATGTTGTTTAATCCCGCATATAGAAATTCTAGCAGAATATTGAACTTAATATCTGGTCAGCGATCATCTCCATTCGTAATCATCAAAACGACATTTATCAATAAGCCGTATATGAGAGTCTGACGGTGCGGTACGCTTTGTTGGCCGTTTTCGGGCGGGTCTTGCATAAATTATCTTGCTCGCTTTTTGCACGGTACGGTTCGTTTTGTCGGTACGAATCGCTTTGTGATCGGTACGGTTCGCTTTGTGAACGGTACGTACGCTTTGTGAACAGTGCGGTTCGGTTTATGACGGTACTGTTCGTTTTGTTAATGGTACGGTTCGTTTCTTGCACAGAACGGTACGGTTCGTTTTAAGAGGTTTAGTAGCACGTTTCAGGGTCTGTAAATGGGCATTTAGGATGGGACAAAAAAGTTATATAGTATGCATTTAATGATTTAAAACCATACCTTCTTAACTTCTGATGATACTGAATGAAAACTGACAGCATATATAGAAAGAAAATTAAACAATCTATCAAAATTTTAAATTTCGTCTCCCAATGTTGGGATTTTAATGGCTTTATTTTCTTTCTTGAAGTGTAATAACACACACGTGCGGCTGTGTTTTAGAGATACCTACAATTATCTCTTACGAAAGTTACCTACATGTATCTCTAATCGAAATTATGCGGAATTTCGGTCCGAATTAAAGTCAGTTTTAAAATCGGATGTTTGGGTGATGGAATGGAGTAAAATTTGGAAGAAATGGATGCATTTGTTGAAACATTGCGAAATTGGCAGCGTTGTAATTCAATTTAAAATTACACAAAAATCCATTTTTTTTTGTGAAATCACAAATTGCATTTTTGGTAATGTACAATAAGGAAAAAAAAGGAGACAAACAGAAGCATATGTTTACATCGGATTCGTTTAGTTCTTAAAGCTACAGACAGACTGTAAAATTTCACAGACGTTAATAATCAAAGAAAAGTTGCGTCATAATTTGACATAGTTTGAGAAGTCACAAGGTACATTATTATATATTTTATGTTTTCAGAAAAACGACTACACAAACCAAAAAGATGCCGTCAACAAGTGATCCACTATGCAAACAACGATAATCTTGAGAAATTTGTGCTTTGACTTTGATCTTTCTTAATTTCTTCTTCAACCCCTCCTTTTAAGGAGAATTGATCTACTTATGATTTCCTTTAGAGTCGTTTCTTAAAATCAGAAAATTAATGTTCTGAAACAGTTTGTTTTCATTAGTTTGATAGGCAGGTAGGTAGTAATGCATTTTTGACTTCAGTTAAGGAGGATTTAGCTTATTAGTTAAGTTTAAAGCATTGATCTGTATACCAAGTATTAAAATATATAAGCTGGCAATTGTTGAACTTCCTGTGTCGACATTTGATTGTGAGATGGGCTCATCCAGGCAGAACGAAATTGCGTAACACTTTGAAGACAGAGTCCCTTTCCAACCTCAGGGTTAACAACAAAATCCGCATATCAGAATCCCTTCGTTACGTGGTCAAGTATGAAAACATGGCGTCAAGAAGTAATCAAATCTACGAACATTGGACGGCGATGCAAGACATAAAAGGACCAACGACGAAATGACCACTTCTCATCTGACGTTTTTTTGTACCCAATTTCTGATTCATTGGCAGCGAATTTTGATCAGTGCTTTTGTTTACGTTAATGTAATTGACCCTTTAATGTTTATAGAATGGGTAACTCTGAAAGGTCCAGGAAGGGCTCTGTCAGCATTTAATCATTTCAACGCCCTTTTCGGGTAATATAATATTTATTTGCTCTTAATTTTTTTTTTTAAAAGTTATACATCCATAAATAATTAATGTACATTCTTTCCGATTATTCTCCAATGGCAGGAATTCCCACCTAGAGAGATCTGATAATGTCCTTGTCTTGACATTTCCCCGCCCACACTATTGTTGTCCCTTCCTTTGACCCTTTCCATCAATTTATGCATTTCTATTGGTTCTTGTCTTAACATCCCCACCCACACTTCCATTATCCGTTCCATTGTCCCACCCCATTATTCTATAAAAACAACCGTATTTCCAACCGTATTCTCAGATCGCACAGGAATCATGTCAGAGCCGAGATGAGTGGCGGTAGCTACCGGGATTGCATTGTCGATAACATAATTGATATAGCCCCCGCGGACTTTGCCAACCCATGGAACATCTTTCACCTTTTTGCACAGAGTGACGAAAACGTTTACTTCTGACAGAATGGTCTCTTAGCAACTTCCTTAATTTTGTACCAAAAAAAACCATGTTTAGAATTTAATTTAAAGCTTGTAATTGCGATCCTTTGATACCTTTTTTTTCTATTATATAGTTTGTAGAATGCAGTGATAGATTATGGATAAAATAAACCAACAAAAGCTGATGAAAAACATGTTCCTTTTGGCAATGCTCTTGCTTTTTTTCTCTATCATTATATCATTTTCTTTTTGGTAATATAATCTTCAAAATCGTTTTACAGTAAAATTAAAGTATGGTAGGAGGAGGGACATTTGGGGTTACCCTTAAACCAGAGTGGTGGCCTAATGACATTGACTTCATTTCTCCAAATAAAAGAAGGACTGTCGGTAAGATTAAAATCAAATTTATTGAGTTCTATGCATATTCTTATGTTTATCATTGAGCCCCTTTGTAACAGGATGATTTTACCGTCATATCACATATTGAGCATTGCAGTTCTTGAGAAGATGATCAGACTTAAACAACTGTTTATATATGGATTATAAACCTACATCAAACTTTGAACCCCTTGTGAGGTCTAAGAATTCTCCAGGGGCCAGAGTCTAAACAATTTTAAAGAATCAACAATATGTCAAAATGCTTGCATATAAGTAACACCATATATAAAAACATTTTAGATTTTGTGAACAATTTAAATGTTTTCCTTTGTAAAATTGGACCCCCCCCCCCATGTGGCCCAACCCTACTCCTGAGGAATATGATTTTGACAAATTTTAATCTAGACTATTTGAAGACTGAACTGACTAAAGTTGGAGCTCTTCTTGACAATTTGTGTTTTAGAAGATTTTTCCCTATATTCCTGTAAAAATTTGACACCCCCCACTTCCAATTGTGGTCCCACCCTACCCCCAGGGATAACGATTTGAACAATTTGAATCTTCCCTACCTGAGGATGCTTCCACATAAGTTGCAGCTTTTCTGCCCAATCGGTTTCTAAGAAGAAGATTTTTTAAAGATTTTTCTCTATATGTTCAACTGTAAAAATTTGAAATTCCCTCCCCATTGTGGCCCTACCCTACCCCAGGGGATCATCATTTGAACAAACTTGAATCTACACTACCTGAGGATGCTTCCACACAAGTTACAGCTTTTCTGGCTGATCAGTTTCAGAGAAGAAGATTTTTAAAGATTGACTCCATATATTCCTATGTTAAATTTGACCTCCCCAGTGTGGCCCCACCCTACTCCTGGGGATCATCATTTGAACAAACTTGAATCTACACTACCTGTGGATGCTTCCACACAAGTTACAGCTTTTCTATCTGATCAGTTTCAGAGAAGAAGATTTTTAAAGATTTACTCTATATATTCCTATGTAAAAATTCGACCCCCCCACTGTGGCCCCATCCTACTCCCGGGGGTCATGATTTGAACAATCTTTAAACTACGCTACCTGAGGATGCTTCCACACAAGTTTCAGCTTTTCTGGCCGAATGAATTTTGAGAAGATTTTTGAAACATACCAACAAATTTTTAATGATTTTTAATTATCTCCCTTTCAAAGAGGGCGTGGCCCTTCATTGTAACAAACTTGAATCCGTTTAACTTAAGGATGCTTTGTGCCAAGTTTGGTTGAAATTGACCCA
The DNA here is from genome assembly GCA_020458035.1 of Magallana ariakensis. Lineage (NCBI taxonomy): Eukaryota > Metazoa > Mollusca > Bivalvia > Ostreida > Ostreidae > Magallana > Magallana ariakensis. The sequence goes on along the minus strand of CM035811.1, from coordinate 28,223,840 downwards.
GTGGTTCTGGAGAAGTCGAAAATGTAAAAAGTTTACGGACAGACAGACGGACGCCGGACAAAAAGTGATCAGAAAAGCTCATTTGAGCTTTCAGCTCAGGTGAGCTAAAAAAGTTTTACAAGCCATTGCATGTAGAGGAAGGCGACCTAATATAAAAAAAAAGAATTGAATTTCTTTGATAACTTAATGCTGTTTAAAGTTTGCTCTAAAGACGGTAAGCCTTTTTGAAAAGCTAAACTTGTTACCACATTGTTTCATTGAAACAGAAAAAAAATAAAGTACGAGTTAACAAATGGCGTTGAGATCACGTAAAGTTAATTTGTACGTTATTACATGGAATCAAACACTTCAGTTAATTGTTAAAATTTGTCCAGTGTTTTTCATGATTAATTATTTAATAGAATTATTTCAATTCTATAGTCATGCCATCAATATGTAGGTAATTTTATCTTAAAAATTCATATATGCAAAGAACTATTTTCGGTAAGAACTGACATTTTATAAACCTATCAACATTTGTTAAATCATACAATGTATATGTCTGACAATATAGAAGTGACAAATGCCAGCGAGAAAACCGTATACGAAAAACATAATCTGTGCTACATGCTACATCCAATACCAGTTCAAGGTGATCCATTGTCCATGGTTGGATTAGATCTTGTAGAACCTCTCCAGGAAACCAAAAAGGGGAACAAGTATATTGCAGTTCTGACAGATTACGTGACTAAATACGACTTAAAGTGAAAGCCTTGCCCTTCAAAAATGCAGAAGAAAGAACTGGGGGAATAAGCCGAGGCTTATGCCCACAAGTGGCCACAACCCTATCACTAGTATGTGTCAAATGACAAGCACGCATTTAGTATAATATGTGTATTAACTTCAAATATTTTTATTCCTGTGCTTTATTATATGAATGTACATAGAATAAAGAATTCCAATCTTTTGTCTTCAAGTCAAAGAGGGTGTTTTTTGAAAAAAATAATACTAAAGATAACTGCTTAAGCAGTTAACTAAAAATTTATAAAATAATTAGGTGCATGTGTTAAATTCATAATAACGCAATTTTTACTTTCTTTACATCAAGTGAGTTTTTTGAAATTAAACAAAGAAAATAAAGATATAAAAACAATATTTACAACACTATTCATAAGACTCGAAAAACTACTTCAACATACTTGTGTTCTAACTAACTTCTCGCTAACCGCTACACCACGGAATCACATATTTGACTCCATTTAAATAACAAACTCAATTTAGTATTGCGCAAACAAAATTCGGTCTTGGTCATTTGATGATCATGTTGACAATTATAGGAAGAAAACTTGCTTTTTACCATAAAGTGGGTCTTGGTACCATTTTTAGAAAATTGAAAAAGATAGACATTTAGATGTTTTATTAGTATACGTTCTTAAAAAATGGATGACCCACTCTATAAAAAAATTATAATCTGAACATCCGATTTCATTAGCATTTTGTTGCTCAATTTTGATGTCTTAAAGTAGTCCGAGTATTGCACTACGTCATAATACGGATTTTACAATATTGGTTCGACTTTTACACAACGTTTTAGATACCCGGTACTGATTTTGCTCTATATCGCTGTTGTAAACAATGACAATAACAAGTAATAGCTTTCCTAAAAGTTTGCCTGACTAAACATATTTATTTCATTGCAAGAACTTGGTTCTATAAAATTTAATTTGTCTTTGATTTGTAGTTCGTTCCTTTTGCAGTCTTCCAAATGCGCGTCTCTAAAGTTGGACTGTTTCAAATTATATTTTTACTACGGGGGTTTTTTACTTTAAATGAATTTTACATATTATTTTTTGAACCTAAAATATTTTGCGTACATGATATTTTCTCTTAAAACTTTATTTGCTGCCAACAAAATAAAAATATAGCAATTAAAACTTAATTCCGAACACAATACAATTGTTAGAATAATGCTAAGCTTCCCATTATGGATTTTTCCACTATAGTGTCGCGTAAAATTATGGACTGCTCCTAAGATTTTGACAATATGGCGCGGAGTAGAATTAATCCTGTGCCTCCTTGTATGCAGATTAGAATTGCCCACCGAGTTTACACCATAATTGAACTCTTCCATGGGGGGGGGGGGGGGAGTGCATTCCATAATACCCGTATCTGTGGAGTCAATAAAACTCTTTTTTGGCATTTGTTTCGTAACAACTTTTACATGTTATATATTAATTTTACTTTAGTTTAGCAAGAATCAAACGATAACTATGCACTTATTATTTACATTGAGTAAAACACGGAAGTTACACCCCTTTTACGATAAATGAAATCGCTCAATGTACAGTGAACGACCATGCCCGCTTCGTTTCTCTAATGAATATTCAAGGTAACGTATGTAACAATACTTAGTAAATACTTTAATACAAACTGGCAATTTTGTTTAGAAATGATAACCGAACACAATTATAGTTTACATTCTACCGTGTAATATTATAATCATTAGGTACAACTCTTAAAAAATTGCGATCCCCCCCCCTTCATTCACCGTTCAAATGTAGGTGCCTTTCTATTGGATTGCACACGTGTACTCTGAACTTGCTCAATACTGCTTTTTACATCCAATACAACATTTTTGTTTTTCTTTTCAACAAAAAAAAAATAACATCAACCGGTGCATGTTTAATGTGCCGGCCTTTAATTGCCTCGTTAGGTAATAACTTGTTGTGATAACACCCCCTCCCCTTCAACCGTTCAAAGAGTGCTATCTATTTTTAAGCATGACAAGGTTAGCTTTTTAAAAAGCTAAGAAAGTCAGCCAGCGGAATTTCAATTTTAGGGCAAAAGTGAATACACAATCTTTTAAAATACTAGGTAAATAGTTTCCAGAACAATAATAATATGCGGGTGCACATTTAGTTTGCAGCCTTATTTTTATGGCTATACATGTGGGTGACGAGATAAGCGTGTAGCGGTGTACATGCAATGTATGACTGCACACCTACTTACATGTAATACTTAAAGTTGTAATTTTGTTGACATAGCTCTCTGATTTTCATTGTTTGGTGGCAAACTATTTTCAATTTATTCACTTTTCAATCTCACTAAGTGATTTGGGAAGATATACGCGGACTCCGGACTATGGCTGCACCAATACATTGATGCGCAGTTTGACCTAGAAACTGACCGGTTTCATAACGTCTTCGAATATTTCTAACACGAACTGTATAATTTCTTCCCAGAATTCCAATTTACGCAAGCGCTACATCCATTACAACGTTTTCGTTAATTGCGAATTTGAAGGTCGTCACATTATTAATATGCATTGACAAGTCTTTTTTCAATGAAAAATGATATTGCTAGCTTCCATTGTTGACTCCACTGTTTCGGATGTTGTAACTTTTAAACCTTAGATATGCCTGACGTCATGACTTCAGGCAATAATCAATTAGAACGGTAATATATGTATTATATGAGAGATAAAATTGATTAAAGTGGAGAAACTCAATTCTGTTTAAGGAACATGAAAAACGAAGTTTCTGATAAACCTGGATCTCAGTCATGCTTATATCTTTCTTGTTTTGATGCGCCCCCCCCCCCTCCCCAGTTTTCTTTTTCTTTTACAAAAACCGGTTTAAATTTAGAGACAGATGCTTTTTCGAATTTAACCAATCATTAATTAATTAATTAATGTTAGTAGGGTGTCTTGTCATTTCAAACACAATAAAACTAATTCAATTTCCCACAATAGGAGCAAGAGCTAAAATTCAAAAGATTCCCGACCCCGAACAAAAACATTTCCGCCCTTCTCCGCCCCCTAACAATGGGAGGGTGGTGACAACGGTCATAAAACTCCCATTAACGGAATACACAATAGGAGCAAAAATCTCTGTTTTCGGTTTTCCTTGTACGTATGTACGAGTCAATGCAACCGTGTTAATGAGGGAATAGAAATCAACTTTTATCGACTCCACCTTTTCCATGTTTTACCTAAGCAGTTTAGCAGAGACATGATATTAATGCCTTTGCCTTTATTGATATATAGCCAATAAAGAATAATAAATGGTCGTTTAAAGCAAGCACCATATAGAAGTTGAATTAGATATCTTAAACAGTCCTTAAAAAAAAAATAATGATTTATGAGGTATGAATAATATTTTAATTATCTCACACAATCCGGAAAAGAAAATTCCGGTATTATTTTTTTATTAGAAATTAGTAAACATACGGGGAATTAGGACGCGATCGAACTTAGAAGTTTTCACAATGAGCATGATGAGTAAGTGGTTTGTTTATGTGCTGTTCACATATTTCTGCAGTACTGCAGATGTGAAAACCTTGAACTGCGACAGCGATATTTGTAAATATGAGGGAGAAGGGGTTTATGTTTTGGACCGGGTGGTGCCATTGTCATCGTTGAAGTTCCTGCGTTTTCCTAACGCGCAGTTAATTCTGCAGCGAGAGATGGTACCAAATCTCAAATCTATCATGATAAACGACAAGACAGACTGTGCCTGCAAACACTTCCATGTTCCTCAAGACATCAAAATAAATATTGGGGGAAGGATGTGTCCTGTGAGTTATTGATTTATTTTTTTATCGTTTGTCATTAAATGCGTAAATATCATTGCAGTAGTTAAATTGTAATTCATTCTTATCTTATATATTGAACTATTGTTGACAAATTAGTGTATTATACGAATATTGTCTTTTGCATACAATAGACAAGTAACCAAGACAGCACAGAAAATCCAACTGTTGAACATTTCTCGGAGACAAGTATTGATATGCCCAAAGTAAGTTTATATATAAAACTCATATTTAATAAACTGGTACTGGTTTATTGTCATCAAACATCGTAAAAGCTTTTATAGTATGAACTTTTATGAAACGCATAGTAAAATAACCATGTAATGATCAGATGTACAGTTGACTTTTTAAAAAAATGTTTTTAATTTTTTTAAGATTCCTTCTTCTACTTCCCACCCTCCATCTTCAAGTCAAAGTCCTGAGGTAAGTTGGGCTTTTGTTTTCTCAAAATCTTCAACTTAAAAAAACAAAACAAACAAGACTTGTATATGTAAAGTGTTATTGAAATATTCATAAATATTAGCACACAATTCATTAAACAGAATTACATGATTGTATGAAATTTGTTAATGTATATTTAACTGATAATTATTCTTGAGTTGATAAGGTTTTTTGTAAAATCCAGTCAACCATCAAATATAAATGTAAAGAAAAAAGAAAAGACACATTCAATTTTCTAAAGAAATGAACACAAACATATTTATTTCATGGTATTTCCCACATTCTAGATACTGTTGATAAACAGGTGTCTGAAATCTATTTAAGTGTGTTTTCCTAAGTAGCAATTATTTTCTCCTTCAATCATTGCCTCAAGTCACCTTAGATTTTACACAGATACCATATCATTCATTGTTAATACCTTTTCCTGATCTTTGACACTTGACACAACAACCATTAATCACTTTAGTAGACATTTGAAAATTGTCATGCCTTATTGAAAAATTTGTTTTTCTAGTATTTATTCTAATTAGGAGTACATAAAATTAAACTTTGAATGTAGACTAAGCAATAATGTAGGCCATTACAGGAGTCAGTGCTCTTGGGAAACTACTGTACAGTGTATATTGAGATACCAATTAGAAGTAAATAAAACTAAACTTAAATATACATTTAGGTTGACATGAAGGGGGTGTCATCAAAAGGGACAGTTAGAAATCTCAACATTAAATGAAAAAAAAATTAAGAGCATGAAATTAAATAAAGAATTTGATTAAACTATGAATTTATTTGCTAAAATTATTTTTTTTTTTTACAGTTATGTGGATCAAATCTTTGCCAGAGTCTTAAAAGTGCTCTTATATGCCTTGCAGGTAACAATCAACTTTTGTTTTGTCAATGCTACATTACATCAATTTTAGAAATTTAATACTATAGATCTTAATTTTAAGTTGCAATATTTACACGTTTGTAATCTCAGCAGATACATCCTTTTCTTTACATTTATTTAATAGTTATTCTTTTCACCGTCATTGTGGTAATGGTTATTGGTATGATGAAAATGAGGAGAAAACTTCAATTCCAAAAAAGACAAAATCAAGAGCAACAAGAATTACAACAATTGCCAAGTGACCAAGATTCCCCACACATGCAATTCTCAGAATTCATGAACACTACATTTGCTTGAATTTCCTTTATCTTTTTTTATTTGCAGAATATGTCAGTGAAATTGTAATTTTGGCCGTAATAGTTATTATCAAAAAATTAACTCAAAGATTACCAGACCCTGAGCAAGTTGTTAACCAGATAGTGAATTTTCCACAAGAACAAAGAAGACTTAGACCCAGAGAAAATTTAAGAAGACCAAATCGCTACCAAAATTAGTTTTGTCAATCTTTTCTTAAGGAAGAATTTTTTTCTCTCTTTCTTTTAATCAAAGATAAAAGAATAAAAAAGCTAAACCCAAAAGTTCAAAATATGGTTAAAAATATCTACATGAATGATTAAAATTTTAAAAAATAAAGATATCTACATGAATGATTAAAATTATCAAAAATAAACATGGTAGTAAAATGTTCAGGGAGCATAATGTGTTGAAATGATAATTTTTTTTTTTTTTTTTTTGTGTGTGTGTTTTTTTTATTTTTTTATTTTTTTTTTTTTTGTTTGTTTGTACTCTTAAGTTTATTGTTAACCAGTGACTTGTTTCTTTATAAGCGGTAAATGTAGTAAAATGTTCAGGGAGCATATTGTGTTGAAATGGGTAAAATTTTCTTTTTCCATTTTGTAAAACCTGTTGTGAAGAAAATTTGTACAAATGTAGATATGAAGAGACAAAAATGGGGGTGACTCTTTCCACTCATTTTACTTTTCAGATAATGTGTTCAGAATTCTTTTTACATTTTTCACAGTTGTTAAAATAGAAGCATTTTTGAAATTAAACAATATATATAAAATCAGGAAGATATATGTCACCATCAGAGAGTTGAATTTTGATAAAATCTCCTATTTGAAAAAAAAATGTTTTTTTTTTTTTTTTTTTTTTTTTTTTTTTTTTAGAACTTTTCTTTCTTGAAATATGATTTGCTTCATACTCAGGATTAGAGAAACTGTGCACGTTCTCTTGTAAATTGTATTTTACATAATAATTTTACTGATGAAATGTTTAACAGTATTGTATTATATGTATATATGTTTATTTAATGCTTAGTTTTTTATCTACCCACATAGGTGGAACTGTTTTTGTTTTTTTTAATTTTTTGTTTTTTAAGAGAATATACTCCCTTTTACACAAAATGATCTCCAAGATGTGAAACTTGATTCGTTGTAATTGTTAGATTTTTTTTAAAAGAATAAAACCATTTGTTTTTAAATCAATCTATATGTGGAAGAACAGTTTTGGCTTACAGTATTTGTTTTAGTAATTTTAGATAAAGTATATTCCCTGTCTTCAACTTTATTTCATGCCTTCATACTCAGGATTAGAGAAACTGTCCAAGTTTTCTTGTAAATTGTTTTGTACATTATAATTTTACTGATGAAATGTTTAACAGTATTATATTAAATGTATATATGTTTATTTAATGATTAGTTTTTATTTACCCACATAGGTGAAACTTTTTTTTTTTTTTTTTTTTTAAGAGAAAAACCATTTTGTTTTTAAATCATTCTATATGTGGAAGAACAGTTTTGGCTTACACAATGTATTTACTTATAGCAGTATTATTTTATAGATCATATAAATCTTCATTTCAATTATTCATGTTCACTATGCATTTTAACATGGTTGTATTTTCTACCTCTACGAGAAAGGTTAGATTGATATTTTTGTGACAAAAATATCGCCATGTCAATACTCAAAATATTAAACTTGTATATTTGTGACGTTTAATTCTGTTTTACATATCCAATCTTTTTATAGTGCTTTTTACTACAACCCTGCTCAAGAGTTAATTTGGTGCTTTACATGTATATTTATATTCCATGTCAAATATCTTCACATTTCCCCAGTCAAATGTCCATTTACAGTCTAAGTGTTTAGTCCATACCTCAATGAATACTGTTGTTCCATATTGTATATCTACCATAACATTCCATACCCTGTTCAGTTTCTGTTTTTAAATATATGATCTCAGGGATTTCTGTTTTACATGTATATCTACATTCCATGTTAAACTAGTTCAATTTGCTTTTCAAGTCACTGATTATTTACAGTTTTATTGTTCACTCTAGATCCTGATAAGTATTGTTGTTTTATATTGGTTATACTATTTGTGAAATAAAATGTTGTTGATTCTTTTTCCTAATTCAATTTTTGTTTCACTTACTTGAAAGTGCTGGTCTTCAGAATGAGAAATATCCATCATCAATATCTATATCATTTTCCACATAAGGTATAGTGGAAGATTCACTTTCTAGATCTTCATCATCGCCAAAATCATTGCTTCCATCAATGTAAAATTGTTCATGATCATCATAAAAAATGTGATATGGACATTCACGCAGAATGTCTGAGCATAAGCAGATGTCATAGAATCTCATATCTATATCAAAGTGAAATAAATTTTGGAACAATGACAGTTCAAGGGCTTCTATAGACTCCATAATTTGAATTCTAATATTTCTAATAAATGATCAATTTTAGAGTAACATTGTGAAAACAAAATAAATGTAAGATGATGCAATAGGTGGAGTCATGCCCCTGTGAGTAAGGGGCTGGTCAGGAGGTGGTTCTTGTCCCATGCAGTGAATAAAAAAAGTTTAACGGAGCATGTCAACTGTCTGTCTGTTGTGTAATTATAAACTTCAATCAGATCCTCCTGCGAATAGGATTAGAGAAAGGGAAACAACCTCAATCTTCAAGGGAGTATAAATTCAGTTGTTTCTACATTATTTTACAACCAAGATGAATTTCATCAAGGACAACAACACTCTGCTCAGAGCAAAAGCAGAAATTGGAAGGGGGAAATCCGTGGTTATAAATAAATACCAGGACAATAAATACCAGGACAGAGTGTATGTCCATCTTTTCGGAGCCAAAGGAAAGCACGTGGCACTCTACCTAGAAGAGTTTATGAACCTGGTCGGCCTTAAGGACGAGGTAGAAGAGGCATGTAGCCTCTTTCAGGTAGAAGTAAGTACAGTATTACGATTATGTTTGTTTTTTCACCTTTTTTCTCTTCTATTTTTTTTTTAAAGAAAAGAGATTAAAGCTAAGTAAAGAAATATTTTATATGTTTTAAATCGAGACGATAATCTTTTAAGCAAATTTACGGGTGTCGTAAACAACCTATCTAGAGCTACACTATTTGAGACATTTTTAAATTTACAGGAGCAGGCTCGTGCAAAGTCGGAGGATGAAGCCCGGAGACAGGCTGAAGCCTTAGTCAACAACGTCAAGGCAGAAATGGCAAAACATGTGTCTGGGGAATCTGTAAGTTTTTTTTCCCCCGAATATTTATTTTCTGGTATCAATTCTAACCTTAACTTAAGTGTAAATTTGATAATCTATGATATCCATTTCATTTATTTCCTTAATACTATGCTGAAACAGTAGATTTTATTCTTCAAATTGAACTCAAGATACATTCGCATTGACAACAAATTGAATTTTTTTTTATCTGTACAACCAATTTACATATGTAAGCTGATATGTCTTCAAATTTAAAACTCCACCTAATAATACTGATCCCATTTTCACACCAGCAGAAAAAAAGAAGACGCAGAATAATCGAAGATTGAGACGTTGGATGTTACTTGGAACAATGAATACAAAGGTAGATCAGATTTGATATTTTAAAGAAAAAATATTCTTATCAAAATTATACCCAATTATTACCCTTCAAGATTTTTTAAACTTTGAAAATTCTACATAATTTGTTGATTCTTTACTTTTTTTTATTATTTTTTTTTTTGTCTAGGACATATCCCCCCTTCCCCTTAAAAGATTAGCGGTTGATGTGGTTTACAAGAACTGTGTACCATTGGAAGCGGAAACTCTTCACAACTATACATGTCACTTGCCAACGAGTTTGCTTGAATTTCTTAGTTATGTAGCAGAGGACGATTTTTTGAACTGTGATAATTTTAATCTATACAAAATGGATTTATGTGAATTGCTGGAAGAAAAAGTAAGGCACAGAAAAATTTGTCTTAGTCATAGTCAAAATACTTTGTATCATCGTTCTTTGAAATGCTTGATAAGTCAATGTTCATTTATAAATAGTCAGAGTACTAAAGTTCTCCTCTCCAAACTACCTCGAAAAGTAATTTTTGATTCATGTGCTATGTTTAGGGGATATTGGTGGTCGGAGGTTACTAGTAAATTTAAAACGAGTAGACGCTGTAGATTATATTGTTTTAAAAAAAACATTAAAACGACATAGAACGTAAAATACCGTAATTGAAAGCAATTTTAGAGATGTGTTTGCTGTTTTAAAAGAGTTCACTGCTGCGAAGATATAGATGTTGTCTTTGGGAAATCCTTTGTTTCATTGTTTTAAGTAAAAGCCATTTCCAAGGGAAGACCTTTATTCATTTATTATAATAGCACATAGAGTAGGGAAATGGATTTCAAAGTAGATTGTTAACTTAGTTTAGTGTATGCCATGTAGTTTTTTATTATATGTAGTTAATTACACTTTTTTAAACTATATTTAGACTTATTTTATCGGTTTGTTTTCTACACCCTGATGTATAAAAAACTATATTTTTCCATTCACCAGGCTTTTTCTTAAATTGTGAAACATTACAATGCACGAAAAAAATCTAAATATGAATTTTTTGCCCATTTCATTAAATTTAAACATGCTGTATAGAATGTATCGAACTCATTTTAAAAGAATATTGCCTTAATTAACCCTATATCCTTCACAATTAATTTGCTATCATTTTAATACAATTTTAAAATCAGTTTTGTTTTGTTTTGTTTTTTTTTTTTTTGTGTTTTTTTTTGGGGGGGGGGTTCTGTTTTTTTTTCTCTTTATTTTGTGTTGTAATTTTGATAAACCTGGTTCAATATAAACCGATCTTGTCAATTGTAAAAATCAAATTTGTTTGCATAGAAAGTGTTATTCAGGAATCATATAAGGTTTTCTTTCCCAGTCAAAAAGTGCTTACTTCATCGTATTATGTTAATAAAAACAAAATCAAATATTTCATACAACTTTTAATAAAACATATAACCAAACAGATTGTCTTGTTTATCATTACAGTGTTGTTTTTATAGAAGAAAAGTTGATAATCAATTAAAGTGTCATTTATCTCGAAGGCTGTAATGTCCTAAAGCAACACAGTCTATTCCATTTTCGAGAACATAGCGCTTATCATCTGCTGCAGACAATCCAACTTTGTTAAAATGCGTTAAATATAACTGATGGTTTACATGAGAGATATTGTTAAATTCACACATGTAAATTTTCTTTTCTAAAAGACATTCTTTATATTGCTGAAAACGCAGTTGTTTAGATATAGCATTTTTTTTAATTCCTTTTGCAACTTTAACTTCATCTTTTGTATTGCAAACGAACGCATACATCTTGGAACGTAAACCAACAAACTCTGCAATTGGTTTTGCTGGAGATTCATCTTTCATGACACCAGGCTTCTTTTCGTTCATTTTAGAATGTAACATATGGTTTTCAGGAAAATTAGATGTATCGTATAGATGAAGATCCTCTTTCATATCTGCATAGATATCTTCCGTTTGTATGAGATATCCAAGGCTATCGGTGTCCGTCCACAACAATTTTAATTTAGCCCCTGGATATTTTTTCTTCATATGATTGTAGTGAAAATCATATATGATAGTTTTTGACATATCTAATATACAAAACCCAGTGTAAATTGGTTTATTGAGATGGAGTCTAACTTTTGCATGCTCTATGCCCACTAAATTGTCAGAAAATATACGAAAACCTTTAAAAGATGACTTTGAAATTTCTTTGATAAACTTTTCATGCTGGTGAACTAATTTAAAATCGATCCTTTTCCGAAGATCTTCACAAGTTTTGCCAAAAAAACTATTTGGCATCAATTTAAAAAAGTTCGATTCACTTTTAGATTTTGACAGTCTACGTCTTTCAGCGTTAAATGCAATGTATGGTTTGAGCCAGGATGATTGTTCAAATTCAACTATTCTATGAATTTTAAGTACACGTAAGCCTAAATTCAAATACATTTGAAGATTGCGGATATGAACAATATAACGATCCTTCTGGAAAAGATTTGGTACAAGTTTTCGAGTTCGGGGACGATGAAGAGAGGGCGTCTCACTATTATCATCTTTCTCATGCAAGTAATGTAGATTGTGATAAAGAGCTTTTGTGTACGGAGATAACTGATCATCTCCAACAGTCATGTGTTCTGGAGCCAACGGCAAGTCTGAATGAAGGTCATGTAACTCGTCCGGGTATTGTAAATCCACTTCTAAGACATATCCCATAGACCCATCTATAGGTATATTCATAATTTCAAATCGGTCGATTTCACTTGCTGTCATCCACCTAAATCCACCGGTAGGTAATGGCATTGACATTGTAGAAGCGTATAATGCATTTGCATCTAGGTATTGAATCCAAGTTTTTGGGAGGGAGGGATCATGCATATCAACTAACGGATTGTTAGCTTTAGCGTATTTGTTTGAAATCATAGAAACACCACCTCGCAATTCTTCAAAAAACAGATACATTGTTGGATCACTGAGAAGTGTTAACTTGCATTTTGTCATTTTTAACGCTGCACACCATGACAGACCAGGTACTGTGTAAAAGTGACAAGGATCCAATTGAAAATATTTCAAAATTGCATCACGGAAATGTTCAAATACGTCAGCGAGGAGAACCACGTCTGTTTTAAGGTAAAGGTCGTGGTATTCACCTAGATTCTTAATTCTTAACATATTCCAAACTCTTTGTGCATGATAATAATCTTCCTCAGTTATGCCTGATTCTGATAAACGACTGAAAAAGTTATTAATGCTAGGCAATGCTGTCTCATCGAATTTGGATGCTTCATCGATATATTCATAACAATACACCCCTTTTCTCATCATAAGATGAAATATTTCAGGCTCAGGAAAAATTTTTCCCAACTGATGAAAATGTTTGGACCCACCGTCGGATGCTAAATTGTCAACTAACGTCTCCAGTGAGCTTCCTAAAAACTGGTAAGAGTCAATAAATCGAAGATTACCTAATGAAAATGAAACATATTTCTCACTGTTTTGTGCTATGCATTTAATTTCATAATTTTTAAAATGCCCTAGCGACTCACAAATGATATGCGAATCAAAATTTTTAAGATTGTGAAATATCACTGGGATAAAATTTGGTTGTTTATAATTTAAATTGCACCCTTGACATGCTGCTCCTCTATATTTTCCTGACACATGACAATGATCGCGGACTTTTATTGTTGTAACTGAAAACAAGTCATTACATATATGGCATTGAGTACTCGATTTGAATGAGAGCTCTTCAGATTCAGACATCTGTAAAGGTTGTACTGTTTTCAGAATATTTTCAATTTCATCTCGTTCAGCTAATATGTTTTCTAGAAAGTGTTTACTGACGTTTGGTCCCCTGTATACAATTGGTCTTTTTGTGTATTGATTATCAACGCAAACCACCTGATATCCGTATCCACATGCTTCGTATTTTAAACAATTCTCAGAATACGAAACATTTGGGTCAGGCCTGCAAGTATCTAACGGCTGACAAAAAGTCTCAAAATCAGCATATATTACGAAAGGAACACGCACTTGTTTCGCAACTTCAGTAAATTTTAGTTCATCGTCTTCACCTTTTCGAGGATATGTAACGTACTGTGCATCTTTCTTTGAGCAGAACTGAAGATGATTGTTCAAAACATGCTCAGATGTAAAACCCTGAAGACAATATCGACAATAAGTGTACCCTTTTCGCTTCCTAAAGTGGCTCATAAACCTGTTGAAATTTTCAATCAAGCACCAGTGCGACTTTTTCTCAAGCGTTAAATACAAAAGATCAACATGAAAAATGAACGGTCTAGTTGATATGTATAGTGGGAAGACTTGCTTGTTTTCATATCCAAAGACATTAATCGAAATTAGATTTTGCTTTTCAAATTTCGGTACACTGGTTAAGGATACAGGGTAGTCAATTCCGTCCATGTTAATAGTATTTTCGAACTGTTCATAATGTGTTAGTCTGTTTTTGTTGTGTTGTTGTGGGTGTATTGCTGCTAAGACTGCCCAAAGAAAACATTTCTCATCCTTGTTTCTAATGTTAATTAATGCCCGCGTGTTTTGCAATTCCACTGGAAGGTCGATGAACGAACCCGCACCTACGGGCGAATATTTAACAGTGTATATTTCAAAACATATAATTTTTTTTAATGTCCATGATGACCCCTTTCGTTGAAATTCATCAAAGGATCTAAATATTTTTTGGAAATTTTCATTTATCATGTGTTCCTTGAGATCCGTTCCAGACAATAAAACATTTGTTTTAGTACGAAAATGAGGTTTTGTCGATTCCTCTTGTCCCTCATTGTTTTGACGTGTCATCTCCACACTGATGTTTAAGTAGTATTTAAGCTGTTTTAATTCCCAACAGCGCTGTTTTAAGTGACTCGTTATTTCTTCCTTTAGATTTCCCATGAAAACTAGAATGTCAAACATTTCTTGCAATTCTGGAAATATTTGATGAATTTGTGCAAGCCCATTTAGAGCTGTTTTGTCATTCGTTCTCCTATGGAAATCGACTGCTGTTGTATTAGAGGCACACTTTTTCTCATGTCTTAGCATATTAAATTTCCTTCCAAAGACACGACCACATTTTGAACATAAATGGTCCCTGGAAACTTTCCGGGTTTGTTGATTATTTCCATCTAACACAGTTTTTAATTTTTTTAATTGTTTTTCTAACTGTGGGTTTCCATCGGGAAAACGTCGTTTTAAATATTGCACAAATCTATGTCCACTTTCTCCCATGTTTAAGGCTATTATAAAGGTTTAGATAATGTATGGATTTAGACATGAAAGGTCTTCCATTTCCGCCTGGGATTTTTAGTAGCTGATTTTTTAAGGAGCCTTTTCGTCTTCTTTATACTTTGCAAAAACTGAATGGGTGGGCGGGCTACAAACGGCTGCTCCGCCTCGTTCTCCTGCTCTGTTCTACCATTCGTCCCGGTTGCTATTTCTGCCCCTCTTGTTGTTAATCTTTCAAATGCCTGCTCCGCCTCATCTTCACCAGGTTTAACAGAATCTTTTTTGTCTGTTGTTATTGAATCTTCCTCAGTATTTGTTTTAATAACTTTAGATAAAGTATTTTCCCCGGCTTCAACTTTATTTTCATGCACATTGTTCAATTCTCGAGTAAGCTTCTCATATTTATCTTTTGCTAACAATATCAATTCTTTTGCCATGATTGAATGAATGCTCTGAGAAACACGGGAAGTTGTTTTGAAATTTTAAGCAAATAATTACGTCTTTTGGAACGTGTAATGTCTTTAGACAAAACACGTCGAATGAATAACTTGTGTTTTCCAAGCTTGCTTTTATCTCGATCAGAAAGTGGAACCACTGCATGAAGTGTATTATAGATAACAGATATTATCAACCGAAATTGTCCGAGTGTCAAGTTACTCAAAACTGCCTTTCGCTGTTCATTCTTGCAAACAGACAAAAACCTTAACATCACCTTGTCTGATTTCTTTAGTTTCATTTTTTAGACAAATATAGGGATATGTCTTGTCCAGGAAGAAATCCTTTTCGTAAATGATATTTTTTATCAGAGTATGGGCTTAAATCTATTATAAGATAACCAAAAGGATATTTTGTTGCCATTTCGTATGCATCTACCAAGTAACGGTAATTATCAGGGTGAATTTGCCTCGCTAGCGTTCGAACGACATTACCATCCCTCCGATTTTTAAAAAGAATAATATAATGAGCATTTAAACTGATTGTTCTCATACATTTTCCCTTCTCAAAAATATTATGCGTAATCAATATAACAGAAATTTTATGATGATGAGAGAGAACACAAAATAACTTTTGCACAAAACTACTGTCTTTTGCACAATCCCCTAAGTCATCAATGACCCACAACGATGATTCAGCACTAGAATCAGCATCGCTTAATTTGCTTTCAGACGGAAGACCTTCCATGAATATTACATTTTTCACCGAATGATGTATTTCATCGAACAATGGTTGCCAAGAGCTATAAAAATAGTAAATGTCTTTTGGGCGTTCGGTAAATATGGCGTCAGTATTTTCTATTAAAGATTTCACAAATGTTGATTTTCCCGTTCCAGAGGCTCCAGAAATTATCCAAGTACTTGGATGTTGAAATTTTATCAAGCTTTCCTTTTCCCACCATGCCATTTTTATGTGGTTCTTTTTCTTGAGTAAATAATTGAAATGAAGAAGTCTATGTAGAGCAGACTTTATTTATAGTAAACATTGTACATGCGTTTTAATACAATACTAATGAACTAAAGATATGACGTCAACTTTATAAAACGTGAACATTGAAGGAGAGTTTCAACACAATACTAATAGACTGAAGATATGACTTCAAATACAAACATATCATTACAAAGATTGTTGGAGGAAAAAATATCTACAATAGAACTAAATTCACACTCTCTACTAATCATAGACAGAAAAAAAATGCAGTAAAATCCACAAACACTAGTCCTAGAATCTTGCAATATTTTTGTATTCCATATTAATGGCATTTTGTTATAAACAAAAAATTCATAAAATCTTGAAGAAATATCCTGTGGTGATCGACCAAAACTATCAAAAAAGAAACCCTGTCCATATGAATTTACGTAAAATGATACCCAGTGTGATCCTGGCTTGGACGCTTGTTCAGTGTTTGAAATAAATCCAGCAGGGATTGCTGTTAGGTCGAATGGGAAGTTGTCCTTTGCAAAAACCCCTAAAATCTTTGGTTGTAAAATTGGATCGATATCTATCAGTCCTTGCAACTGGGTCTTGTTCATTGTATGAGGATGTCTCTTGCTTTGTTTATTTCAAAATAGCCTGGTGTTTCCACATACAAGACACATGTAGCTGCCTCTGGTAATGGCTTGTTGAACTGACAATCTATGCGCAAATTTCAATGTTTTAACAAGTTCAAATAATGTCCTGTTTGGAATTGTGGTTCCACATCGAATGCGTATAAGGCTGTGCCTTCTGCAAAGTCACTTCGGTCAATATCATTCCCACTATCTGTCATCCATTTTCCTGAAGTTTCAAATAAATTGATGAAGGCAGATACTGTTGAATAACCAGTCGATTTGTCAAAATTTAATCGTATAGGATTTCCACCCACAGGAAGACCATCTAATGATAGGGTAATTTGATTGAGGTCATAATGTTTAAAGTTCCAAGGAGAAAGACTTAAAGAACCACTGACAGCTAACGAGTTAACAAATCCAATGACGCAACGGACTGGTCGAATTCCATTTACACAATTATCCCATGTAAAATTTACTTGACCCTTCGGAATTGACATATTTTAACTTCTGTTTTGGTAAAGGCGTATTTTGCGTTCGTTGATTCTAAGACTTGAGAATGTGCATAAATCACCGCTGGATTGACTTGAACTTTGCATATTTTCAAAATCATTTCTTCAATTTCTATAAAATATCCTCCAGATGAGTGCGTTGACATGAGGTAAAAATCTGGCTTTGAACGGTAGAATTTTATTGTTAACCCAACCTGGTTTATTACGTATTTTTCTAAACCGAATAGGTCATGGTATATTGGACCTTGTAAATCTACCCTTTTTCCATTAGAAAAAAATTGTGTTCTTTGGTAAAGCCCTGAATTCGGCCCACTCATAGCATTGGCATCGTCAAGGTAACCAGGTGTATCTTTTATCCAAAGCTGTGAGGAAAGCTGAGATCTTTTAGCATCCGAACCATATCTTAGAAGGCATTGTATAAATGCCTTGTACGGATAATGTCCTGACGTAGAGGACACCTGTTTGTTCTGAATTGATACATCTACCTGAGAAAACAAGGATTGTAGAGTTAAGTTTACCGGGCCAACTTCATCAGGTATAGAAGGTTCAGTTTTTTTAAGCTTGCATTTTAGAAACATTTGTGATCGATGCATATCTATATATTCCATTGCGTTTTGACTTCCAATGCTAAACTCTATAGGAGAATTTGAAGACAATTGAGAAATTGGGCGATATTCCTGAAAGTATATTTTTTCCACTGCAGTTTGTGTTGGTGGTACTTCAAAAACAGAAAGTTGGCTTGGTTGTGCTTCAAACATCTTTTAAAATCGCTTCTACAAACTTCAGTCAAATATATCTGTGTAAGTCGTCTTCCTCTTCTTTTTTCCTTTTGCTTTTGTTTTCTTAACTTTTGTCTTTCCTATTTTCGACTTTTTACGTCGCTTCTGTTCAGTTCTTTGTCTGCGATTGATTTTTTTAACCAGTTTTCTTCTTTTATATACTGGTCGGTTCTGTCGTTGGAGAGTCAACTTTGCTTGCTCTACGACCTGCTGTGCGGGACTGATTACGGTTAACTTTTTCTTCTGATGACTTGAGTCTTGGTCACGCTTGTCTTCAATTGGAATCATGAAAGACGATGGAGATGCTGTTATCGATCCACCATGTTGGTTGGAATAAGATGGTGGCATGCTGTAACTATTATGATGGCCTGACACAAATCCTTTATAGAATTGAGTCCATTTTTGAGGATTTGGAATATAATTTTGTGATGTGTTCATTTCTACAGATTAGTCCAAAACGGGTATGGTTTCAGATGGAGTGTAAGCGACACTGGTTGATGTAGAAATGACACAACGTTTTCATTTACATCTTTTATATAGAAATGAATATCTTCAACAACTGTCTTTGAAACCGATTTGTAATGCATATCCGGAAACGTAACAGAAAAGCCAGAGTTAACCCCTGTACACCAAAATCTTCTAAGTAACGGATGCATTGATCCATCAATTATTGAATCGCCACATATGTCGCAATATAAATAAATATGCTCGTGAATTAGAGCAGATGTTTCCGTACTGAAATCCACCAAAGACATCATCCATTTGCCTGTTAAATTTAGAGGTTTAAGTAAGTGCACTTTAAAGTCATAAGGTTTGTTTTGAGGAAAATATATGCTGTGTTTATCGCTGTTAAAAACCATATATATACTCATGTTTCTGGCTTCAGATGCTAATAGTTTTTGATTTCTTGCTCTGTAACCCACTGGTTATATTTATCAGGCCATCCTTCAAATTTTACAAACCATTCTATCTTTCCATTTTTTTTCCTCTTGCGAATTTTTTTCTCTATAAACCATAGTGAATCCTCATCCTTGTTTACTCGGTTTAGTTCATTTTGATAAAAATTTCCTTGAATTTCTTCCCCTGAAAAATCTTCCAATTTATACATAGGTATTCCCTGAATCAGGAACCGCGTTTTAACTTTAAAAAGTTCAGATGTCCATCTCTGCTGATATCCTCGTTCAAAGGGCATTTTTTTGTAACTTATACGAACAAAGTTGCCTATTTTAAACATGAAATGTTGTTTGTAAAACCGTAGGTTTTTTTTCTCAGTTTTACTTTGTTGTTTATTGGTTTTTAAATACAGATATGCCCATAGATCAGCACTGTTTTCCTCGGTTATATCTTGCGGTGCTTGCGTGTTTAACGAACGATGGGGAGTCTCGTTATAGCTCTTGACAATATTCTGTATGACATCAACATAACGATACTTTCTGTGTGTAAGAAAGTATCTCCAAAGTTTTTGTTTAATTGTTAAAATAACCCTTTCCGCATAACAGGCCTTTGCACTATTTCTTGCAATATGATGATAAATCCCATTTTGTTTAAAGAATCGACCAACTTCTCTATTTGAAAATTCAGAACCTCCATCCGATCTAACTTTTTCTGGTACTTTGGATCTATTAAATATTTTTTGTAATGCTTTTTTAACCTCAGATCCTGTTTTTGATTTCAAGGGTTCAACCCAAAGGTAGCGTGAGAAAACATCAATAACAATTAGTAAATATCTGTTTCCATCATTCTCATTCATCCACGTAGAAAGATCTGCGAGGTCAACATCGTATTGTTCGTTTTTCCCAGATACAACAACTTTTGCTGTGCGGAATGAACGCATAATGGGTTTTTGCAAATTGTAATTGTCATTTTTCTCCATCCATTTTCTAATACGATAAAGGCTGGGTGTTTTGCCTCCCTTTTTACGTAGAGCTTGGTAAAGCTTAATAGGACTAGAAAAAGAACCTGCATGCTTGGGCCCATAATACGCATTTCGGATCAATGAGTCAAAATTAGTTCTCGTCATTATTACAGCCTTCCCTCAACTTGATTAAAATTTAGAACCAATTTAAAAAGGCGTTTAGCTTTTTTTTCGGTTTTGTAACAGTTCTCCCACCACTCTTGACAACGTATATTTAAGGAAAAGTTAAAGACGCTGGTCTCTGGAATTGTAGTCATTGACACATAATCAATCCATTCAGGGTACACATCTGCGACTGTAATGTTTACAAAATCCCTTACAAAATTATCTAAACTTAATTCTGCTTTGTTCTGTTTAGTATAAATGGTGTATGACACTATAAAATCTAAAATATTTTCAAGTTTGTTTAGAGATAATGTTTGGTACACCTCATCCATTTTACTCCTCGCCGTTGGTCATATTCCTGGTTGTTTGGTTTAGATCAATATTCTGGCCTATTCTTCTAAAAAACATCCAACGGTAAAGATTAACCTCAAAACGTTTTATAGAGCCATGAAGTCTCTGTTCTCGGAGTTGTAGAAACGGAACGGCTCCACGCACACAGATAATTGCGTAATATTCAGTTGATAATACAAATTTATAAATAATCTCACAATCCAAAGTATCATTTGTCTGATTGAAGAACGGTTCTGTATTGTTATAAACAGGGCATAGGTGTTGATTTGCTGCTAACTGTATGTTTGTAACAATCGATGTTACTGTGATATAAAATACGATAATAACACCAACAATTTTAAGACATTTAGAATGTCTTGAAGCAGTTCTAAATATATTATGGCTTTCTTCAGATGTACCTGGAATGTCCAGTTCGGTCTGCATGTTTGACTTTATATGTGGTTGGATGATATCGTAGTAGATATTAATAAGATATTCTACCGAATGGCAGATGCCCCTCCCACAGTACTTACAAATTTAAACGAGCATCTATAATTCTTTATAGGCAATAACTAAGGTAAAAACATGGAAAAGGTGGAGTCGATAAAAGTTGATTTCTATTCCCTCATTAACACGGTTGCATTGACTCGTACATACGTACAAGGAAAACCGAAAACAGAGATTTTTGCTCCTATTGTGTATTCCGTTAATGGGAGTTTTATGACCGTTGTCACCACCCTCCCATTGTTAGGGGGCGGAGAAGGGCGGAAATGTTTTTGTTCGGGGTCGGGAATCTTTTGAATTTTAGCTCTTGCTCCTATTGTGGGAAATTGAATTAGTTTTATTGTGTTTGAAATGACAAGACACCCTACTAATGTTTAAATGATATCTAACATTGTTGACAGATCAAAGCAGAAAACTAGCAAAATGTGATTTTAACGGATTTTTTCTTCAAGGTCTACTTGGTTTAGAGCTTATAGCGTCAACATATTATTTTTTTGTACGAAGATGTCATCCTATAGAATAAACACCACGAATTTCAGTTTGAGTCAAAAAAATAGTAAAAAATGACCAAACACGTGCATGCATTAAATTTTTTTTTGTATTCTATTTTGATACATCAGGTCCATAAAGCGTACTAACTTGCAACAGTATTGATGATATGTGGTTTAAATAAATGTTTATACACTATTTTGTATGTCCAGTTCTAATTTTCTCAAAATTGGTAATTTTTTTAAGGAAAAAACGGACGTCTGGAAAATTTCATCATTCTCAATAATTTTCGGAAGGGGGTAGACCAGTCTGAGAGGATATAACAAACAATTATGTAAACATATATATTTTCTTTCGTATATGAATTGCTAGAATGTATATCTATCATTTAAAGGGACTTAGACACGATTTGGGATGAAAATTTTATTTTTAATTTTTATTTATATAATGGATTACGTGTGTATTTTGAATGATTCACCAAAATTTGAATGTTAGAAATCGGGTTACAAGTAAGATACAGGGAAAAGAAGTCGTTTTATGTAAACAAAGCTCGAGTCTTATATTTTACAAATAATGTAAAGAAATTACACATTCTTTGACAAAATAACTTGTGCAAACAAGATAAACTGATTCAGTATGTTCATAAATAATTTTATCAACAACAAGAGGCCAATAGGCCTTAACGGTCACTTGAGTAGCATAACCCATATACAAACTTGTCAAGGAGTCTCATATATGCATTTAATTAAGTTTTATTCTGGAATAGAAATTTTTTTAATTATACCCCGCTCCGAAGGAGAGAGGGGATACTGTTTTACCCTTGTGTGTCTGTCCGTCCGTCCGTCCGTCTGTCTGTCCGTCCGTAACAAAAATTTCTGTCGCATTTATCTCAGCAACTAACAGAGTGTTTGTTAGGGCATGCCATATCGTGGGATATATTTTTGTACC
Source organism: Magallana ariakensis (assembly GCA_020458035.1). Classification (NCBI taxonomy): domain Eukaryota; kingdom Metazoa; phylum Mollusca; class Bivalvia; order Ostreida; family Ostreidae; genus Magallana; species Magallana ariakensis. Next base: position 28,201,242 of record CM035811.1, on the reverse strand, counting down.
AATCGGACGTCAACTTCCTGTTAAATGAAGACTTTGCTTATTTTTTTAACCAAAATTTTCAAACAAATTTTCGTCAAAGATTTCTCAGCAACTATTAATCGGACGTCAACTTCCTGTTATGTGTACTTTGTTTATATTTAGCCAAAATTTTCAAACAAATTTCCGTAAAAGATTTCTCAGCAACTATTTATCGCAGATGCTTTAAAAATTTTACACACTATTTGTTTAGGCATGCCATATTGTGGCATATATTTTTGTACCAATCGGACGTCAACTTCCTGTTAAATGAGTACTTTGTTTATTTTTAGCCAAAATTTTCCTCAAAGATTTCTCAGCAGCTATTTATTGCAGATGCTTGAAATTTTAACTTCCTGTTAAATAATGACTGTTTATTTTTAGCCAAAATTTTCAAACAAATTTCCGTCAAAGATTTCTCAGCAACTATTTATCGCAGATGCTTGAAATTTTTACACATTGTTTGTTAAGGCATGCCATATCGTGGGATATATTTTTGTACCAATCGGACGTCAACTTCCTGTTAAATGAGTACTTTGTTTATTTTTAGCCAAAATTTTCCTCGAAGATTTCTCAGCAGCTATTTATGGCAGATGCTTGAAATTTTAACACACTATTTGTTTAGGCATGCCATATTGTGGGATATATTTCTGTACCAATCGAATGCCAGCTTTCTGTTAAATGTCGACTTTGCTTATTTTGCATATTCACATCAGAGCGGGGGTATCACTAGTGAGCATTGGCTCACAGATATCTTGTTTGTAATGACGACCACCTCCCTGCCTGAAATTTTTCAAAAAGGACTATTAAACCTATAATTTTAGCAAAAACTTAAAAAGATCATAAAAGAGTGCATGACCTGATATTGAAAAGGTGCAAGACTCTGATAGATATTAATTTAATTATAATAACAAGTTGGCTATTATTCACGTTTTATCTAAAACAACCTCCCATCCCCCCGAGGCAGACAGAAACTCTCCCTGTGGGCATTTAAACAAAAAAAAAAACATCTTTATCGATAAAACCCATCATGAGTTACTCACTTCTCCTGTTCCAGTTTTTGAATATTCAACAATCGTTGAGAATAACCATTTGGCCTTTATATCAGTGATTTTAGTTAGCCAATTATTACTTTTCTATTAACAAGTCTATTTGTTTATTTTGAAAGTTCAAAACTGTTTTTGTTTCAAATGATAAAAAGCCTTGCATAACTCTTTTGATCATACAACTTCTTTATAATTACATTATATTCAGTGATTATTATATAATTACTAAATATGAACAAGCAAAGGAAGATAACTCCATTAGGAAGAAGCAAGGGAAAACAAGATGTAATTATAATCGGGGCGATTATAAAGTCTCCCAAACGAACAAGGCTATCATATAGAGTAGGGATAACCCACAAAGTTTCAAGATGTTCCCAGGGGTCCTTTACTATATATGGTTTAGGGGTAGGGATATTAACCATTTTCAAGATATTCGGGCCTTACCTGTTTCAGGGGGTCAGCACCATTCCCAGGGCCCATAACCTACATACCATATGATGCCCCTTGACACAAGGAACAAGAATATATATGGTTTAGGGGTGGGGATCTCGACCGTTTTCAAGTTATTTGTGCACTTCCTGTTTGAGGGAGGTGAGGACCATCCCCGGGGCCCATGACCTACATACCATTTGATGCCCATTGACACAAGGAAGAATAATATATATGGTTTAGGGGTGGGGTTCTTAACCGTTTTCAAGATATTTGGGCCCTTCCTGTTTAAGGGGGGTCAGGACCACCCCGGGGCCAATGACCTACATACCATTTGATGCCCCTTGACACAAGGAACAATAATATATATGGTTTAGGGGTAGGGTTCTTAACCGTTTTCAAGATATTTTGGCATTTCCTGTTTGAGGTGGGACAGGACCACCCCCGGGGCCCATGACCTACATACTATTTGATGCCACTTAACACAAGGACATCATATCCATGCTTTTAGTTTTTCACATTTATATACAGTAGTAGAGAAGAAGACTTTCTAAGATTTAATACATTTTTACTATATGACCATATTGGCCCCACCCTAGAGCCTGAACCCCTGACCCAGGGACCATTAATTTTAAAATTATTGTAGAGGGCTTCATGGACATCATATCTATGCATTTAGTTTTTAAAAAATATCTATGGGAGTAGAGAAGAAGATTTTCTAAGATTTAATACATTTTTATTATATGACCATATTGGCCCCGCCCTAGAGCCTGAACCCCTGACCCAGGGGCCATGAATTTCACAATTTTGGTAGAGGGCTTCATGGACATCATATCAATGCATTTAGTTTTTAACAAATATCTATGGGAGTAGAGAAGAAGATTTTCTAAGATTTAATACATTTTACTATATGACCATATTGGCCCCGCCCTAGAGCCTGAACCCCTGACCCAGGGGCCATGAATTTCACAATTTTGGTAAAGGGCTTCATGGACATCATAACCATGCAATCATTTTTTTTCCTCATATGTGTGGGAGTAGAGAAGAAGATTTTTTAAATTTGGCTGTTTCTTGCATATTTGGCCCCACCTGTGGCACCCTGGGGTTGGTAGAGCCACCAATTTCACAATTTACATTTCTCTTACCATAGAGATGATTCACACCAAAAATGGGAACAATTGCCCTTGTAGTTTTTAAGAAGTTAAAAATGTAAATTGTTAACGCACGACGCACGTCGCACGATGCACGACGAAAACGGATAGCAATAGGTCACCTGAGTTTACTCAGGTGACCTAATAAAATGCAGCATTATATTGAATTTAATACTAATACAACACATATGTAAACAATCACAGGACTCGAGCTTTGTTTACAAAACAAAGAATTCTAACCTCTGTAACTCGATATTTGACTTCCGAATTTTAACAAAGCATTAAATACATCCATATCGACCATTCTAGACATTAAACATGAAAACATAAATTTGAGCTCAAATCGTGTCCAAGTTCCTTTAAAGATTAAGCCCATTGAGTGCCGAGTATGGGACTACCTTAACATCAATCAAATTTGAAGTCATTTTTTCAAGGTTTTGGCAATTCTGAATGCAAATGATTTCATATGTTTAATAAATGTAACAAAAGTGACATTTGTAAGAAAAAAAATTGTGGGCTTATGTGGTTTCATACCTCGGCTTATTCCCCCACGTTCTTCATAGAGGTGGTTTGCCGACATGGTTGCATCAGGACCCTAAATAATGACAGAGGAAGAAAATTTTGTAATGCTTTGAATAAGGGGTTATGAATTTCTTCAAAGCTTAACTATAAGATCATGTTGCTTAAGGTACTGAGTACCTCACTAAACCTAGATTTATACTGTTTAAGACAATACGTCACAAGATGATGAATTAAATGTTTTGTTTTACTGTTTAAATAACCTATATCGTAAACAAATTAATTTTCAACAAGCGATTCAGAATAAAATTGGAAACATGGAATATGGAACGCCCTAAAGGTCATTTTGTATGAGTGTTTTTTTTCATTATACGAAATGTTTTATAATTTTGTGAAGCATCAACAACTTGAGTAGAGTACTTGGGTTGAAGATGATGAAAGTTAAGAGTTGAGAGGTGAGTCTGATATATCTCATGAAGTTATTTATATCATTTCCAAAAAAATATTTAAACGTAAATACTCTCATTCCATTTTAGTACTGTTTTGCAAAACGAGTTATCTCTCTTTGATAATGAAGTTACATTTAAGGAGTTTTTCTTCAACATTTAAAGGAAATGAACATGTAACAATTATCTAGGACTCAAATTTGTCTGTTTGATGTATATAATGATATCTGAAAACCATTTAGACAAGCTTTCCTCAGTAAGAATATGTACCACTTAGAATAAACAAGAATATAATTCCTGGGTCCCCCGCCGTTCAAGCAGTATACTAGTATACTGTACTGTGGAATTATTAAATTTCGTGGGGGCCAATTTTCGTGGATTGCTTAAATTTTACAGGTTCGTGGGGACGTAATTTCGTGTATTCTCTAAAACCTACAAAGGAAATATGATTTTATTACCCTTATTTATTAATTCGTGTAGGATGTTAAATCGTGGATGAGAGGTACCCACGAATTCCACGAAAATTGAACCACCACGAAATCTAATGATTTCACAGTATATGAAATTGCAATATTTTCAAACATTCAGGGCTGTTCCAGAATTAAATGTGTGGGGAGGTTGGGAGGAACATTTTTTTACCCCGACCACCCATTTTTTCCAAAATTTGTAGGCATGAGAGCGCTTACAAGGTCCATTTTTGGATAAAACGGAGTCATTATTCTGGTCAGAGTCCCATAACTCCAGCAAAAAGTATCGACCAATGCTGATTTTCGAACTTGACCAAGGTAATAGGTGTATAAACATTTGGTATAAATTAAATGAAAATCCGTCAAAATTTGTAGGCATGAGATCGCTTACAAAAAAGTGTGACGGACGGACGCACGGACCCACGGACGGACGCCCGGCATTTCTATGTCCCCGCTCCGCGTTGCGGCGGGGGACAATAATTCTTGCAATCCATGAGCGCTGCCATATTGTTAAAATCATTACCTCCCTGCTGGGTTATCTCTAAGCAGCAATGAAAGGGCAGAACCGATGCTGACGTCAGTGAGACACATTGCATTTTTACACACGCTTAGTAACAGAGATAAATGTCATCATCAAAATGAGAATTAAAACTTGAAATGGATGTTGAGAGCTGTCATTTTGAAACAGGGTTTATGAAGGAGGAAGATTTTGGATCTCAGAATGACGCATTCCCACCAGCTGTTAATGTTACATGTAGCTAGGCCTAAAATGGAATGTCCCTGGATCAGTGTTACTGTGACCTATTTTTTCTTGCACTGGGGAATTTCTTAATTTGTTGTGCTACATAAATGAGCACACAAGGTGCATTGCTCAGCACCCTGATTTTCAAAATGTGTCTTAGTTCTGTTATTCTTCGGACAACATTAACCGAACCGGCATACGTATCATTTAAAAAGTTAAACGAGACTTACCTGGAAGGTGAAGTTTGACTGTAATTTCTTCGACCCTATTGGGTGCCGAGGGATCAAATGAGATGATAAGGATACCGCGTGGTTCATATTTCAGAGCACAAAAAATTTGGATTAATATATATATTGTTGAGAAAAATAAAAAGGGCGGGATCTTCGAGTTGGGCATTTGATTTCTCGGCACCCAATAGGGTCGAAGAAATTACAGTCAAACTTCACCTTCCAGGTAAGTCTCGTTTAACTTTTTAATTTCAGGTAAGTCTCGTTTAACTTTTTAATTTCTTCTCCACAATTGGGGCCTCTGTCTCAAATGAGACTTTAAAGCTAAATCCTAATTTTTTGAACTTTTAACTTGGATATGTAATAACACATAACATATGTAAGTTTCTACTTACTTATCTAATCTCAATACACATGTAACATATATACATTACATTTCGTATAATTTTCCAACATTCTTTTACTCATGTCTGCGTTCAAAGTAATGTCTTTGTTATAAAACTTCCTGAATGTTGATTCGCTGGACCAACCCACTGTTTTCAATATAGTGTCAACGGGAATTCTTAGTGCGTGCGCGGCGCTGGCGGAAGCCACCTTGGTGCTATTGGGTTTGAAAATCGAAGTATCAATTCCTGCCATCGTAAGAACAGATTTCATCCATCTGTCAATTGTATCCCTGGATGCAAATTTATGCGGTCGCTTAGACGTAATGAATAGGCGTTTAACGGAACCCCGCCGAGTCTCTGTCTTCTCCAGATAATTACTGAGAGTATTCAGAACACACAATTTTTTGTCAACGTCATAATTTATCAGTTCTATTTCTCCTAAATGTCTCTTCGCGTTTGAAGTTTTTAGCATATATCCGATAACAATTTTCACACTATTTTCTTGAAAATGAATATTTTGAATGTCAATCAAATGCAACATTTGTCCCCGTTGCCCTGAAAGTAACGCAAGCAACATAACAAGTTTATGCGATAACTGTAATAAAGACAATGATGATAACGGGGATAAAGATTTCAAATATTTCAAAACAATATTTACATCCCATGTGACATTGTATCTTGGAAGAGCAGGTCTAAGTACAAATACTCCTCTCATAAATCTGCTTACTAACGGATGTGAACCAATATTTACAAAATTGTTGAGTTGAATAAATGATGATAGTACACTTCTTGCTGTATTTATACAACTGTTACCTAGCCCCGATTTATATAATTCCGTTAGAGAAGACAAAACATTGTTTACATCTGCTTCAAATACATTAATTTCCCTTTTACAACAAAATGACACCCATTTTCCGATATATGTCCTATATTGTTTTTTCGTCGATTCTCGCCATGAAGATAGTAGAATGGCTTGAGTGTCATCTGATATGCCTCGATTTTTGAATGATTCCCTAATACACGGAATGCTCCCAGCTGCATTTTCCTCAGCGGGTGGTACTTGCTGGGATTGTTGGGCATCGTCAGTAGGCCGGGGGTATTCGGAAGGAGATAACTGTCCTCGCATATCATCTGAAGAAGGCGGGGGAACCAATGCTGTGTTGGCAAGATGGGGCAATTAAAATTGCCTCTGCCCTGTCGTTGGTAATCTTTTGAAGTACTGTTCCTATCACGCTGAAAGGGCAAAATATATAACATATTAGGTCACTCCAATCAACACTAAAATCGTCAATAGATTTGGCATTTTTATCTGGGGTGCAAGAAGCGTATAGCTGAAATTGAAAGTTGTGCTTTGACCCAAACAAATCAATATCACATTTCCCGAATAGACATTCTATTTTTGCGAAAAGGTTTCTGTCTAACATCCATTCAAGGTCGTCATTTTTATGGCGCGTTAAAAATATCCGCCTCTATATTTTCAACACCCGCAATATGATTTGCAGATAACCAAAGATTTCTGTCCATGCAGAATTTCCAGATAGAAACTGTCAGGTCGTTGAGCGACGCAATCTTTCCCCCCCCCCCATTTTTGAAATATAGTAAATTTATAGTAAATTTGAAGCAACCGAGTTGTCCATATAAAGTCTAACATGTCCATTCCCTATATCGCCACAAAACTTCGTCAAAGCAATAAATCCTACTTTTAATTCTAAGTAATTGATATGGTTTTCTTTGTCTTCATCTAACCATTCTCCTTGATAACAATCTCCGTTGTTTTCATTAAAAACGCCCCATCCTGGCATTGAACTTGATAACAATCTCCGTTGTTTTTATTGTACAGAATATATCACAAATCACAAACTTTATAAATAATCCGATCATGCAATACAAAAAGTAACTTAAATTCATTTTGTAGCTGAATATGTAGATGCTCGAAAGAAATTGTCAAAAGCCACCTATACATATGATCTTCAGACAGATGCAGAGGACGCAACGTCAAAAAGAGCTAAAAGGTATGTTCTTATATTTCCTGAATATTAATTCACTATTGATTTTGAAGATATTTTCATTGAATTGATAAATATCTGTATTGAAACTCACTCAATATCAGGCCAAACCCACGCTTTATCCCCTCGGAATCAGAAGAGATGATGAGGAGGAACCTGTTAGAAGGTCACCAAGGAACACAAGCCTTCCCAAGTGTGCCCTCATTACCCTCACTTCCATCACACCCAGCACAAGCATCAAGACCTTCCTGTAACTCTATCAGCAATACCTGTGCAAATACGCTGTTTGATAGAGGTCCCATGAGTGGCCAAGGTACTTTATTATGTGTTTATACATGGTTAACTGGGGAATTGCAATTTTGTATTTTTAAGTTTGTTTGATCATATTTAATGTTAATTGAAACATATTTAATAATTGGAAAACTGTATGTTATTTACACTTTACAGCAGCAACAGAGAAAAGATTATTCAATTGTTTGGAGAAAATGCTCACAAACGTTGAAGAACGTTTTTACATTTATGATCAGCAGCGAAAATTAAAATTCTTTTCTTATAAGATTGATGCATGCATGCTTCAACTGAATAATTTTGTTTAGTCAGGGAAGCTTTTTGGAAAGCTTTGACTTGTACATAGATGTTTAGTTTTGACAAATGCCGAATAAATAAAATAAGGCAATTCGTTTCTTGAATGCGTGATTTTAGTTTTGATAGATTTAAGCTAGTGAAGCGCGACATCTGGCGAGAGAATGAAATAGAACTTTCAAGAATGGGATAACCAAGAACGCGGTTTGACTAATTAACGTCATCGCAAAAACATTATGCATCGCGGACAGATATTCATCCCTTGAATTTGACATATTTGGTTTATAAAAAGAGTTAATAAATAAAATGGAACAAATTGATGCTATCATTTGTATCTCAAAAATGAACAACAATTTTAAATAGGTTTAAGAACAAAACATGTAAGTATTCATTAGACCTTTTGTATAAAATCAAGAAATTGGGGCTGGCCCCTTAAATTAGGGGCCAAAAGACTCGTAAACTGTATTACAAAAAACTTATTAAAAACGATAAAGATTTTGTAATGCATTATAGAGGCAAAGTGGTTGATCGTAACAATACCTAACAGGAGAAATCATTGCCACGCCCGTTTATTACGTAATTAGGGATTTTTAGGGGCCAAAGTTCTTAAACCTTTACGCTATATATCAAGAGAAGGAAACATATTTTGTTAGGCATTGTAGAAGAGAATATGCTTCCACTGATGATTCTAATCGATTCCACTAATCAAAAAACTAATATGTGTCCCCATTAAGGATCTAGAGGGCTGGCCCCTTAAATATTCAATCATTTGTATCTCAAAAATGAAAAACAGTTTAAGATATGTGTAAGAACAAATATTGTTAGTATTCGTGAGACCTTTCGAATGAATTCAAGAAAAAGGGGCTGGCCCCTTTAATTAGGGGCCAAGATACTCGTAAACTCTATTACAGATAACTTAAAAACGATCAAGATTCTGTAATGCATTATAGAAGCAAAGTTGTTGATCGTAACAATATCAGTTTGTAAAACTCATTGCCACACCCATTGATGACATAATTAGGGATTTTAAGGCACTAAAATCTTAAATCTTTAATGTGCTGTATGTGAAAAAGCAGAATATTTTGTTAAGCATTGTACATGATATTGACAATCGTATATATTACCTGAAAGGAAAGGGTTTGATTGGGAATTTTGAAATTTCATTAATATTTTAATCGTATCGTTTAACATATTGAACGGAAGACCTACTCGTTACTCGTAACGAGATCGTATCTAGTATTCATAAATTTTCATAGCTTAGAAGTTTTTAACCTCATATGGTTTATTATGTTAGCTTGTTATATACAGGTACTCCTACTATATATATATATATTGTACCCTAAGACAATAAGTATTAAGCTTTTTATAAATGCGCAGGACAGTTAAGGCAACATTTTGCTTTCAAACAGCACTAAAAGGAGGTCGTTTGTTTTAGCTTTATTTTTTCTGGATGATATGTTTTTCTAAACTATTTTTTGATTGATTTTGCAAAGATATGGGTCACCTTAACTTGACCATGTCTTAATTTGACTGTCACGTGACTTTTCAGTGTCACGTGGGCGTATTTTAGACAAGAAACGTCAATGCTAATTTGAGACAAAAAAGACAAGGGCAAGACAAACAAAGCTTGGAGTAAGTAATACGCCTACTTATTCAAAATTATCTATACATCATAGAAATCAATGCTCATTCAGTTGTAAAACTCGTTTATATTGCAAATTCGTAGAAAAACTGGCTAATTGTTGCAAAAATAGCGCATTTTTGTACATTTCGATAAAAATTACAAATTAAACCTTCATTTCTCAACAAATGAGCATCAGTTTTCATGAAGTACACGTAAAAAGGAAGAAAATCATACCAAGTTCAATAATATCTATAGCCGCCTTGCCCTTGTCTTTTTGCATTTAATTTGTCAGTCAGGAAGGTCTCTCAAATCAATACACATTTCAAACGCACAAGTGATCCCAAAAGGGGAGATAACTCTATAAGCGGTAACTCTTCTGAAATAGGCGCGGTGTCATTGTTTCGCCTAATCCGAATTTATTTTGAGATATAATTCATCAGTACATTATGCAAATGATTATTTAAACATAGTGTTTCTGTTTTATTTATATAAAAAGGGACAATATGGTTACTATGAAACAACCGCATTTCCTCTGTTGTAATTATAGATGTAAACAAAAACAGTTGTGCATCATTTTTTAGGTTACTGCATGCGCGGAGTTAGTAATTTCTTAATTTTTGGGGGAATGAAAGAAAAAATATATGAGACCTAATTGTGCAAAATTATTTGAGGGGTGGGTTGGGTTGGGTGAAGCCCCTCTATAATAAGACAGACATATAACATGATTTAATTTTTTTCTCATAATATGAAAAATAACCCCTACCTCACTGTACACTGTATTATATGGTCAGGGGTATGTTTTGATTATAAGAATACTTAATGTTGGGAGCATGCCTGTGCCTTATGACTCCATATTTATATACAACACTGTTGTCTTGAGACATTTTCCAGGGGGAGGGGTGGTCCAAGGAATTTATTTGCAGGTGGCCAGGGACCAAGCCATTTTACTATGTGAAGTGTGAATAAAATTAGAATTTTCCAGGGGAGAGGGGCTATAATATAGATCTACACATGAAGAATGATTTTAAGGTTACTCATTTTCTTTTTTTTTCTTTTTTTATGGGGGGTGCATATATATTTATTCACAAAATAAATTCCATTCCAATTGCATTTTTCATTACTGAGACTAAAAGAGGGTGTGTAAATCCTGCAAGTAGGCAATCAAAAGCCATTTTTGGTTCACATCAATATATAAAATTTAAATAATTCTGAACTTAATCTTATGCGAAGGGTGAAGACTCTCTCACCAACCCCTTTACATCTGTTATGCATGCAAACAGCATATAGCAATTTAATATAGCTGACTTAGGTAAATTTTCCTCTCCTCCACTTCTTAAAAAAAAAAATTATGAATATGAAAACAATTATACTTGGTTTATTTGTTTTATTCATTTATACTAAGAAGATAAATGACTTTCTGAGAGAATAATAATGATAATATTTTCAGTGACAACATTATTTTAAACTTGATATACCCGTTTATGCATACACACTCAACAGTTTCAATTTCTTTTATGTATGATAAAATGTCAATGTATTTATTGTATGACTCCTTAGTTTGACTCCTCTTCTTTCTCCAAAAGCACAGTCTTCCTGTTCTTTAAGTCCAGGTTTTTATTTTCATCATTTTCATATTTTATTTTCCCAGGATAAGATTGTGTATAACTTTTCACCAATAAGAACCTCATTTATGCAAATCCCAAAACATAGCAGGTACCAGCTGAAATGAAAATGATTTTTCAGTGAGTTTAACATGTAATCAAAATGACTGAAAGATTGAAATGAAAGAATTATTTTCTACAATTTGACAAACAATGGAATTTATTAATCTTAATAAACATTTAGTTAAGATTTGCAATCAGGTTCAAATACAACTTTTCAACAGTTTTTTTGATTTGATTTGAAATGATCGACACTTTCACCCCTGTTATGTGAAAGATTACTGTGACCCCTTAATTTTACTCGCCATAACCTTAACAGTGTACCTCTCTCTCTCTCTCTCTCTCTCTCTCTCTCTCTGTTATATTAATGATTTAGGTATACAAGATTTCTATCAAGCTAGTGCAGTTACAGTGATATCATACCATGTTTTGTTGATATATGTTAAATGTTGATGAGCAATTTTTAATCATGAAGTATTCAAAATTGTAGGTTTAAAATAACATAAATTTTAAATTTAATCATTTTAAAACATGACACCATTCATACATGATAATGTTTTTTTTCTACTTGATCTGTCTCATACAAAACAATCATATTAAGTATTATCAGATTTATCATTATTTCAGTGATGAATTATTGTACTTATAATATGTTATTAACAGTACATGTACTTACATTTTCTTCAAGCCTCCTTTAAAAAATCATTCTGACAATTTTTAAATTTCTCTGCAAATAACAAAAATAATGGGAAGTTATACAAATTTATATGCACACATACATAGGCCTACATGTCAACAACAATTTGAGCATTCTGTTAAAGGTCTAATTTGCATGAATGGGTAAAATCACAAACACTTTAACTATTATTTGAAAGTTTCACATGCACATTCTAAACAAACATACCATGTCCATATATACCTCATTTAGAGATATCAGATGAAGTATGTGACATGCAATTCAGTTATTTGTATATTATAAGATTTCAAACAGTGTTATGCTCTCAGTGATATAAAAAGCTAGTAATGATAATTAATGTGTATGGACATTTTATATCAATTAATGGATGCATGAATATAATATATATATAAAAAAAAATAAATATTAAATAAATAAACTGTTATAGAAGAATGTTCAACACAGAAGAAATATGTTATTGATCAGCTGTTTATCAACGGGTCAACTAATTTTCAGAAAATCAAATCAGGTGTATATAATCCTTTAGCCTGTACTGAAAACCAGATCAGCTGTTTTCACACAGTCTCACTTTGTTTACATACAAACAACTGTAGTGAGACTGAGTGTAGTGTAAAGCTAAGTATTGTCTGTGCAAATGCTATGAACTGATTCGATCGTGTCGATTTAACTTTCTGAAGAAAATGAGTAACAATTTAACGGACCGACAATAAACCTATACATGTATATTGTACAGTATAAATGTAAACAATACAGTCTCTTCTCATGTTTTGAACGAAACAACACAATAAGTTGATCAGAAATTCATCCACTGTGCATGTATAAAAACACAATAAAATAGTAACTTAGTTATCTGGTTCATTACAAATACACTGTATATCTATTATACATACCTGGTAAATCATCAAATGGTCGTTATCATCGGGAACACCAGCTACACGTGTTTACATCAAATACAGCGTCTGACGAGCGCTTTCGGGACGCAGATTCACACCCATACGACAGATATGTTATGGACATTCTTCGTATATTCTCGTTGTTGTAAATTATTAGATACACATACGAGTAATTCGTTATTAAAGGTTTTCACGTGAAGTATTAAATCAACCGTATATTTTGCCAAAACCGCTGTTTTTGGTATATTTTCCATATATGGAAATACAGAGGCGGGGCATGTATTATGACGTCATATCTCATTATCCCTTCATTAGCATATCAGAGCGATGTGTAGCCTTATCTGTACTGCGTGTTATAACACATTGCTTATTCTGCCATACATTTAGTAGCTTTGTAGCTTATATATACCATAGCCGTAGCAATGTACAGATGCGCTAAACAGCATCATAACATGCAATATATTGGAAACTTTGGAGAAACTAATCAATTGCAAGTAGCAGAAACTATCTTATAAACATTGCAACTGTACACCAACTTAGTTGCTTAGCATAGCCTGACGCTCTTTATCATATGTAAACATTGCAAATCTGCGTATTATAACATATCATTGCTCCTGCTACCATAGCATTAGAGCTGTATTATATTCATATAAAATAAGCTGACATAGCTTTAAGATAAACAGAATTCTTCATATTCTAAAATTTGTTTGGTAAATTTTCATAGACTGAAAAACAAAGCTGTTACCTGAGTCCAAACAAATTATTACAAGTGATGATCGAAGTCTTGTCTGAAGATGATCTGAACACCTTGGACTGAAATAAACATACCAGGTTAAATAGCTAATATGTGTGTATTACAACATACAGTTAATATAATAAAAGTGTTAAAAATTTAAAGAAACACTTTCTTTAAATGTAAATTACTTAAAAACGTAACCGCATTTGTTTATATCAGACTTATTATACATAAATACGCGAACTAAAAATTGCCCAGTGGTTGGGTACAAACCAATATTTGCAGCTAGAAGCCCCTGTCTTCATTGCTGTTTACAGAAGGACTGGTTTTGGATTCCTGACGTAGCTGAGTTAATAGAACACCCTTTATCTGTCGATACAGTTTATGAAAACCCATGTCATTGAGATGGACTCCGTCACTTAGAATCGGTTCCCGACTTTCTGCGAATCCTCTTAGCTTCCAAAATGTTACTGCATGAATAGCACAAGATTGCTTAAGAAGTCTATTAGCTTCTTTCACTCTTTGATTATAAATGAGACAGTCTATATTTCTAGTTACTTCTCTAGGGAGGAAACTAAGCACTGTTACAGACTTTAAGTGAAAACACCTTTTAAGTTGAGTCAGATACGCGGTGAGTTTAGAAACAACACATTCCAAACTAAAATCTAAGTCACAAGAGTCCAAATCATTTCCTCCAATGAAAACAATTAGGTGTTGAGGTCTAAAACGTCTTAACTGCGGATGTAAGCAGGGATATTTGGTGACTATTGCTCACGAGTCCTCCACTTATTCCAAAATAGTTCATCTTGAGTTTATATATATTAAACACAGAATAAGCGGAACGATGTGCACCTAAAAATGCTCTGAGTCTCCTCACATGCGAATTGCCCACTATCAATGTTGACATCGTGAAATAAACAATAGAAAAAGTTGACACATGTATTTTTACACATTACACACTAATATATGTAAATTCAAGCAGCTGTATAATAAATAACCTCCACATCTCTGGTATATCACACACGGATAATTTTGGCATCGATGGGAGACAATGTTATGACTGGAGCGTCACTGGCGCCATTTTGGACCGCGCGAAAAATCACTTATGCCATTAAGCCTTGATAAATCACTCAAATCGGAATATAGATAACATTTACCTAAGATCACACAAACCGTGTCCCTTTAGTAAGTTGTTGTAATCGCAGAATATCGTACATTTGGACAGAAGGGGTCACAGTTCATAAAAACATCTTCTTTACCAAACAGTAGACAATCATGAATGTTTACAAATGGAACACTGACTACGCTTGCGCAGACTAGCTAATATACATATCTTGTCAGTGCGCATGCCTAAACTAAAAATCCCTAATAGTGAAAAATTACCACGTGGTAAACAAAAACATACAAAACAAGAGATCAACATGCATAAACTATTTATGGCTATAAATGTGTTTTATGTAATCATTTTTTTTAGTCAACAATAATTTCAAAATAAAAAAAAAATAAATTATTACTTATTAGATGATTCATACTTTCAATGGGTATTATAGTACCGACCAGACCAAACCTAAGAGATTGTAAAGCCCAACTAAACCCTGGGTTTACTTTCAGTATTTACTCTCGTTTTACACCAGGTTTACTACAGTAGGCCCAAAGTAAACCCAAACAGAAATATACAACTAAAAGCAGACGCTACATGTGTATTTGGAATTTATAACGGACAAGAATTACAGGGTGTAAGATGATAGGATAAAACACGGGTCTGCTTCCCTCTTCAGTGTGTAAAATGGACCCAAAAGCTAAACAGAGCACAGCCGAGTGGACGCTAAATTTCAAACAGCAGACACAGTAAACCCCATACGAGGTTAGCTTTTTTAGCTCACCTGAGTTAAAAGCTGAAGCGAGCTTTTCTGATTAAAATTTGTCCGTTGTCTGTCGTCTTTAGCATAGTCGTAGTAAACTTTTCATCTTCTTCTCCGGAACCACTGGGTAGATTTTAACCAAACTTGGCACAAAGCATCACTGGGTGAAGGGATTAAGTTTGTTAAAATAAAGGTCCACACCATCTTTAAAGGGGATATAATTTAGAATTATTGAAAATGTGTTGGTATGTTGAAAAATCTTCTAAAAAAATATTAGGCCAGAAAAGCTGTAACTTGTATGGAAGCATCCTAGTGTAGTGTAGATTCAAGTTTGTTCAAATAATGGTCCCCTGGGGGTAGGGTGGGGTCACAATGGGGGATGGATTTTCACATAAAAATATATTGCGAAAACCTTAAATAAAATAAATTTGTTTCCTTAAAAATAAAAACGTATTGTTTAGTTTCAAAACAAAAGAACTGTAAAAGTTTGTTCTATTTTATGTGTGTCTAAAGTGGGCATTTAAGAAAGCCAGGCTCCAGGATCATGAAGCAAACTTAGACTTAAGTCAAAAATTGTAAACTGTCTCAATGTCTCTTGTTTGAAATCACTGAAAAAATAGAAATGCAGTTAAAAGTGTCTTGATACAAAGTTGTCAATTACAAATTTCAAATCGTCATTCTATGATAAACAATCATTTTATGACTGACTGAAATTTTGACTTAAGTATAAAATTGCTTCATGATCCTGAGGCCAGGTCCAGAAATTCCGAATAAAGAGAACCGGTAGTAGGGAGAACGAGTCGGTTGATACAGGTCTGTGCTGTTGGAAAGGGCCCAACGTCATCAACGAAACAAACCGTTTTAAGAATGGAAAACCCTAAAGTGGGTATATTTTCAACACATGTAATGAAATTTAATACATTCCCAAGGGAAATGTTGTCTCCGCTTCTTCCAGTTTAGAATATGTTTAATATATTCAATCAATCCTATTTATCTATTCCAGAGATATATGTATTACAATTGTTTCTACACAATTGCGCTGTACATTACATATAGTTCCATACATTAGACCTTGTTCACATCTTCATGTCAAAAACACATTGATATAAAAACATAGAGAGAGAGAGAGACAGAGAGCTTAAAACATTGAATTATCTCTTAACGTGGCGGAAATTATACCTCCCTGCTACATGCGCCCGAGGTGGTGGTGGTGGTGGTAAAAACCTAGCTTGGGTCCTTGCTTGGGTGGAGGAGGTGGTGGCGTCAGTCTTGGGGCGCCTGTCCGGGGCGGCGGGACGGTCCCTGCCCTGGGTTGTTGCGTGTAAGGATTCCTTTCCATTTCAATCTATGTATAAAACAAAAGCATAAAATATGTATGTATCAAAAAATGACAATAACAAACCGTCAACCATCTCAAAAATCCATAAAACGAAATACAAATCAAAGCATAGCAACACGGACCTCCAAGATAGGGGTAGAATCAGGTGCCATGGAGGAGTGGGCATCATCTGCTGCCCGGTTACATCCACCGTGTGCTCTTTTTCGTATTCGGGGAAAAAAACCGGAAAAGTTCGCAAGACACTTTGGTGATTAATTATGGTCTACCAATTAGTATGCAAAACGTCAGTCAGCATGCGACCCAGTGGAATATTGTATTTGCTGACAAGGTCGTTGTATCGACCACAGAACTTACGAAAACATGATTTCAAACAAGACTGTTGATAGTCCTGTTTTATCACCTTGTTTGTCAATTAATATGAATCTATGCTACAAAAAACCACTTTGTGGGAAACTACATGGAAACTGAATTTAATATGACACAGTGTTATGATTTGTTATTTGGGGATTATTACTTCATTATTTTTAGTTCATGAATAATTGTTTTATTTATTTAGGAAACTGAAGAAGAAGGCAAGTTTAATGGAGAAGTTGAAGCATTGGAGGTGTCTGAGTAAGTTTTATAATTGAAATGATATTCATGCTTTATTTATACCTATTGCAGGCATGGTGAAAATTTGAGAACTGATGATCAATGAACAGTATTGAGCTCACCACATTTTCAATGGCATTTCAACTAATCAAAATTTATCTATCATATATATATTCTCAACATAAAATCTCACATTTTGTATCTTGTACTCAAGAATGACTTAGCCGGCCAATTTCAATGAAACGTGCTACAAAGCATCCAAGAAAAGGATTGAACCTTGTTTACATGAAAACATTCATAGCAGGTTTTCAAAATCTTTAAATACACTAGCTACTGCAGAAAAGTCAATAAGAATATGCAGGCTCTCTATTGTTTAGATTAATCAACTTTCTTCAAACCATAACCCCTGGACCGAAAATGGAGCCAAAGAAGAGTACAAAATTTCACATACGAATAAATATTTGTCATGATATTAAAAGCTACAACATTTAATACTATGCAAGCATTTTTATACACTGTACAAACAAAGTTTCAAACTCATGCCTGTAACTTAAATAAATTAAGGTAAATTGTGCCACTCTCAGATCAAGGGTATTTTAAGGTAAATCGTGCCACTCTCAGATCAAGGGTATTTGAAGTTCCAAGGTCATGTTTTCATGGTGACCTAGCTCTTGTTAGAAGCATTGTGATTTACATAGCTTAGTATTGTTCTTAGAATATCACATTAAATTTAAAAGTAACATGTACTAAATGTAACAATTTTCACAAACTTGTCAAATAATTTCTATGTTAATAGAAACTACAGTTACATCATCGTCAACGGAATGACTTTAAAGATACGAACTGAAATGGTAGAGGCCATCTTTGGAGGTCAAACCTTCAAAGAAAACGTTCATGTTAAAGGTTCAGTTAAAGGCACCACTGTCGTCAACATGTAAGTATATATTCTCAAAGTTACTTGAAGTGACTATCTAGATGAACATCGATATTTATGGGAATATATGTATGTTCACCACGAAGCCCTCTACCATAATTGCAAATTTCATGTCCCCCAAAAGAAGACGTGACTCTGTAGGGTGGATCCAAAATGGTCATATAGTGTTAATGTATATATAGATTGAGGATGCTTTTCTTTTTAATCTTGATTTTAGTCATCATTGTCCATTATAGTTGTTTATGATGTCGCCTAAATGAGCTAATTCCCTCAATATTGCAAACAAATCAGAATATTGTTGTTATTTTTTTTTTATATTGTGCATTTTGAAGTATAAGTCATATAGGTCTGTTCATGTACAATTATATACAACATAATTTAAATAGACTTTGGTCACATTCATTTCTCAACAAATTTGATGTGATTCAACTTCCTGTCTTATAAGTTTTGACTTTGCTTATTTTGTACTCGCATGCATTATATTCATAACAAAGCGGTGGTATCACTACAAAGCATTATTGACTCGCAAAAAATTCAAATAATTATACCCCCACTCAAAAGAAAAAGGAGGTATACAGTGAGTGTTGTCTGTCCATCCTTCTGTCAGACTGTCAATAAAAATTTCTGTCGCATTTTACTCGGCAACTATTTATCGCAGATACTTGAAATTTTAACACACTATTTGTTTTATAGGTATGTCATTTGGTGGAATTTATTTTTGTTCCAATAAGTTATCAACTTATTGTTAAATGATGACTTTGTTTATTTTTTAGTCTTATTAACTTTTAAACAAATTTTGTCCATTTTTTCTCAGCAACTATTTATTGCAGACGATTGAAATTTTAACACACTATTTGTTTAGGCATGCCATATGGTTGGATCTATTCTTGTACCAATCGGACATCAACTTCCTGTTAAATGACGACTGTTTATTTTTAGCTTAGATTTTCATAATAAGTTTTAAGTTTTAAAGTTCAAAATTTATAATTTATATCCTTTACTTTTCAGAATCAAGATCAACCCTGCAAAGAAATCAAAGTTGGAATAGCTTCTTAACCCATGTCAAAACTAGTGGAAGGCAGTTGCATGGCTTGATTGATTCTACACTGCATGTGCATTATGACTCTATTAAGCTTATAGATTTTAGCTTAGTAAAAATAGTAAAATGCTCTTTAGCACACAATGTGTAAATGTACATATTACCAAGAAATTCTCATTCCATTGTTGTTCTAAGATTTAGGCCCTTTTGAACTTACAATTTTTGCCAGATATTCACAATTTGCAAGCACAACGAACTTCTCTTAAACCACTGCACAGAATTTAAGTTTAGTAGGAATAAAGCACACAAAGTAAGCTAACTACAAGGAATTTTCATTTTTTTAATATTTATGCGAATTTTAACCTAGCCTTTTTAACTTTAATTTTAAACTGCATGAAATTTAACCAATTGATGCTATTTAGGTCACATATTACCAGTCAGCTCTGATATTTCATTATTATGGGGGGAATTACAGCACTTTTTAAATTTAGAATTGTGCCCATATATTTAATTTTGTAATGAGTAGCCTGATCAAAAGCATCACTCTTCTTAAACTGCTGCATTCAATTCTGTTAATCGTTGTTGATATTTAGAACACATTGTGTAGATGCACATATTACCAACAAATTATGATTCCATAAATATTTGGCAAAATTTGATGCTTTTGAATATCAAGTTTTCCTGTTCTTAAAGAATACATGTGCATATTTGCAGGAAGTTTTGATCTGAAAAATTTCTTCAGTAATTCTTTGAAGTATTTAATTAATAAATACACTACCATTAATGATGTAAGTATTGTCAAGTAACAGGGAAGAGTGGTGTATGTAAACTTGCTCACATTTTCTTCCATAATGCATTTATTACATGTAGGATAAATGCATCGATCTCGCCCTTGTTACTAACTAAAGAGAGTTAATATTCTCTGATTATCAACATGCATTGTTTTCATCAATATCAGAAAGATATTTCTATGTGTACATATATTTAAGTTTCGGCTCACATGAACATGTTCAAGTGACCTTTTCTGATCACTTGTTGTCCATTGTCTGTCTGTTTATCTATCTAAAAACATTTTACATTTTTTTTACTTCTCTACAACCACTGGTTCAGATTTAATGAAACTTGATACAAACCATTCTTATGGGAAACGGATTCTAAATTGTTGAAATAAATGATGAAACCCTCTAAAAAGGAGACAATTCCAACATAGTGAGAATAAGGTGTGTGAAAAAATTTTCCTTTGAGAACCACTGCACCAGAAATGCCAATATTTAAGCTTGAATAAATCTATACAGTCAAAATAATAATTTATAAAACTCATAATCCCTAACCCCAAAACTTGGTCCCCAAAAGGGGTTAAAAGTTCAACATTTAAAGGTATAATCTATTCTTTTATAAACTTTTTCAAGAACTATAATGCTGCAATTAATGATATTACTATTCAAGTATCCTCAGATAATTTTTATTTCTAAATTGTAATAACCACAACCCCAATGCCAATACAAAAATATCTATTGTCAAGTCTTGGAATATAGATTAAGCAATTTTTGTCAGTTTTACAATATTTCAGATTTTTTAGTAAAACATTTCAAGAACTGCTCTTCAGGTGGGCGATGTTGTCCATTAAATTTTCTAGTTCTGATGAACTATGTCCCAGATTAAAAAAAAAACCCTTGACACTGGTAACTGTGTATGTATGTTCTTAACAACTTTTTAACAACTTTTTGTCACTGATTAAAGGGACCTAGACACATTTTGAGCTCATTTTTTTAAATTTTAATTTCATTCTTGTTGTTTACATATGAGTTGAATTTGTAAACATTTCAAATCTTGCTTTTCTCGGTTTAAAATATATCTATGAATACTATTTGAATCAGTTTATCTTGTATGCTAGGTCATTTTTCAAAAATATCTCAGTTTTTGTATATCATTAATTTTGTAAATAATTACAAATAAATGACTCCTGTGTAATTATATTGCATGCAACTGCATGAATTATCACTCAAATTTTGTCAATCAATATGCACAAGTAAACAATTTTATACTTAGAAATTAAAATTTTATCTCGAATCTTATCAAGGTCCTTACATCTATACTCATTAGACTTGCTTTAAATTTTGTCAGATTCTCTATAAGCATGCCATATTTTGTTAACCCAATGTTAACTACCTTTAAATGGCCTGTCTTTATATTTACATTTAACGTTCAAAACTGTATATTCACTGAACAGATTACCTATTAATTCACATACAGTGGGCATTGTCTCGTATGTTTCTTTTCTCTTTTTTTGGTAATATATTCCAACACAGATTTTATTTTGTTCTTGTAATATGATATATTTTATTTGTTTCTTAATAAATGTATAAAATTATTTAGTATTGCCTTTTTTATTTCATAATTTTGTAATTACAAATAAACACAAGGTATCAAATTCCAGTTCCCTGAAATATGTCAACTACCTTTCTTTTTTTTCAAGTTGTTTTATGCATGGTAAACATTTGAAGATGTAATCAATGAAATTTATATTTTCATCCCTCACTTCCGGTTTTCATCAGAAGAGTTCAAACATAAGCAGGTCGGGTCCACTACCTTATATGGATAGCATTATTTAACATGTGACAATATTTACGTCAAAAAGGTTCTCCAATCCAGTGAATGAGTCGCAAAGCATGATGGTCTACAACGTGTTGACTTTTCAACACATACACGTGGTTTGTGGCTGTTTTATACACAATATTTAATTGCTTGCCGGAAAATTCGTACAACTTGATTTTTACTTTAAAAGGTTAAAAAGGAAAGATTACGTACCGAAGACATTGTTCCATGCTCACATTGAAAAATACTGTTGTTTTAATTTATCAATTGTTGCTTTAAAAATCGATCAGTATATATATATATATATATATCAATTAATAGACTGGCATACAAAAACAAGCAAATTTTGATAAGGGAAAAACTGCATAATTGTTTATTGGTGACTTAATTATTGTACACCATTAATAAATGCAGGTATATAATTGTACATTTTTAACATACCTAAATAGCCACGATAGTCAGCTGATAGTAGAAATGCACAAATATACAAATACAGAAGTACATGTACAAGTTATGTATCGTGTAGTATTTTGTACACTAAGCATTCTGATTAGTGTCTCTGAAGAAAACTTCAAAATTCTACTAATGTTGTCCCAAACCTGGGGTATCACGTGAAAAACGTACTCACTGCTTCTAATATAATACGACGTACCTCTCTATTGAACTACACAATGGGATATTTTAACAATAGGTTGATATAAGGCCTCATAGGCAATTTTTTTCAAGTGTGAGCATAGAAATGAAAGACCAGACATGATTTACCATATTTATTTCATTAATTCTGAAAAACAGTTGAAAATGAGTTTCCAAAGAACAATTCAAAATGGTATATATTTTCAATTCGCTTTGTATACACTGAAACTTGTAGTAGCCCACAATGCCTTGCAACTCATTCAATTGATTGGTTTGTCAATAAAGGTAAACAGATAGCTAATTTTGTATGCTTTATACCGACGTCACAAAATCTAGTGGTCTCGACCTGATAAGGTTTTAATAAGTGCAACTGTTTTTCTTATATAACCTGTTCATGAATAGAGTGTGATAGGTATATGTACTAGAATTAAAGTTTTTTTTTTTATTGAGCACTTGTCTTTGTATTTTTCCGGTCCCGAGACGAAAATCCATGTCTCCATCTCAGGTTGTCTTTTAAACAAATGTTGTAACAGCGTTATCTCGGAAACAGTCACAAAGACACGAAAATTACATGGATGATAGGCATTTGATAGAAGATGTGTTTAACCGCTTTCATTTTGTCAACCGTAACTTCCGATCCACACCGGAAGACTTTAATAAAGTTTAACTGTTTCTCTTTGACAACTATATATAAATTGATAGGCAATAAAGTCCTGTTGTCTGATGTTTAAGAAAAGCTAACTTTCATTTTCATTGAGTACATCCGTTTGTCTGTTTCCTGTTCAAGAAGTACTTACCTTTTTTTCAATTCCGTTCGTCCGTTTCCTGTTCCGAGACAATAAACCTTGTCTCCAATTTAACAAGTAAACTTTGTGGGATGATTTACTTTTGCATATAAATATGTTTAACATATTTTGCTTGAATCGGTGTAATCTCCTGTTGTCACAGGAAGTAGTCAAAAATATTTTTTTACCTTTCCTTGTTTGACATGGAAGTAAGTTCTGGAAGTTTTCTTCAAAGTAAATATTATATCCATTATACTTTCAATTTGAAAGAAGCTCTTTTATTTACAGAATAATACATTTATATGAGAACGGAAGACCTTTTTGTTGCTATAGCAACAAGAATCTAGTTTAAATTCCATTTAATTTCAACTTAACTGTTAAGGCATGAAGACATTTGCATCTTTATGATAACAAACATGACTGAAATCAAACCACAAGTTTAGTTTTTTATAAAAGCTTACCGTCTTTAGAGCAAACTTTAAACAGCATTAAATTATCAAAGAAAATTCAATTCTTTTTTTATATATAAGGCCGCCTTCCTCTACATGCAATGGATTTTGAAACTTTTTTATGTACCTTAAGCGTGCGTGCCTAAAATCAGTTGAGAAATGCGTAACACGTGCTTGTGAGTTGAGATCGACTATAGTAGGGAAAAAGAGATCTTAGGAAGGGTCGTATTATTTTAATAAAATCAAACTTAATACAACAGCATTCAGCACTTGTTTTACTAATATTAGAACCATTTTAACAAGACCTAGGACGAAACTATCTATTCTTGCGTCAAAACAAGTTAAAAGTGACGCTGGTTTCAAGCGAAATATACACCGATTGCGTAGTCTTAGCTCCAAAGCCAGACAAATCTAGTTGATTTCAAAGAGCCATGGTTGTATGGCCAGCAATGAAATAGACAGGCCTATGTCACAATGCTGCTTGCCACAACTACCCAAAGTTCAAGCTTCTGTTAAAATGGGTCTAGTTTTACCCGATACCGTATCTTTTTTACTGATATTGGACATACCGTATCAAATTTTTACATTTTTGTACTTGCATAAACAATCCAAAAAGAAAAGAACAAAAAATTTCAATAGATATTATATAATATTGATTTCACCTAGTTGTACTGAATAAATAAAGCCTGAATTTCATCGATAGGTAATTTTATTGCTTTTTTCGTTTTCTCACTTTTTAAGATTTAAAATCTACGAAAATTGTTAAGTCGTACGTAAAAAAGATCATCAGAAAATTATCTCCCTTGCACCGACCAGTTTTTCAACCAATGAAACAAATGTAAATTTTCACATCATGTATTTTTTACCAATCACAAAGGAGAGGAAGTGCACAATCCGGAGACTATAAATTATTTCAACTCTTTATACCGTCTTCCAAGGAAGACAGTAATAATCCACATGTCAAGCAGCCATTAAATGTTTTGAATATTTGGTATCCCGAGCCCGATTTTTTTTTTCGACAAAAAAAAGATAAAATACATCAGGGCGGGCAATTTCCAGATGGGCAGGTGGGGGTGATAATCTAACAGTTAATTTTATATGACCTGACACATGCAAGCTTTGTGTCAATTTTACCTTCAAATCATTTCCATTAATACAAGACAGGACTTAAGCATTTTTTAAACAATGACCTTAAACTTGCACGAATGACCTTGGGTTAAGGTCATGACACACCCTCAGGTCATAAGCAATCTTTGTGTGAAGTAAGAACTTCCAATGTTTCTCCATAAGAAAGATATGGATCGGACACGAATTTTGTACTTTTCCTGCCAGTGACCTTGACCAAATGACCTTGAGTCAAGGTCATGACACACCCTCAGGTCATCAGCAATTTTTGTGTAAAGTAAGAACTTCCAATGTTTCTCCATAAAAATGATATGGACCGAACACGAATTTTATGTACTTTTTTCTGCCAGTGACCTTGACCTTGCCCAAATGACCTTGGGTCAAGGTCATGACATACCCTCAGGTCATAAGCAATCCTTGTATGAAGTAGGAACTTCCAATTTTTCTCCATAAATAAGATATGGACCGGACACGAATTTTGCACAGACAGACGGACAGACAAGGTGATTCCTATATACCCCCCAAACTTTGTTTGCGGGGGCTATAATTATCAAGACTAAAGGATCAATCAACAAAGGCATTTTACTTAAAAATATGCCATTTAAAAGGATTGGAATTTAAAAATATCGGATTATTCTAGTTAGTATACTCTACAGGCAGTTTAATAAATTCTTATCCTCATTGAAAATATTTGACCGCTATTTTAAATTAAAGTAGGGGATATTAAGAGGTATATTTACATTCCACATATTTTTTGCATGTAAAGTGTGTTGAAAGCTACTGCAGATATAGCACCATAACACAGACAGGGTACTAAAAGGTTAAATCACGAGTTTTAATTGTGACGTCACAAACGTTGAACGCTGTTAAGTGCAACGTCACAAGCGAAAATCAAAGATCACGCTTGCGGCTGTTACAGTGGCTCTTCCATTAATTTGAACTTATCCGTAGGATAATACAATAATTTTGATGTAAAATTCACATTTGCAGACAAGGCAAAGATGTAAAAAATGTAAATATAAGCATTAAATCGTTATCTTTTGAAAGATATAGTCTCATAACTGCAACGGTGTGTGGAAACAAATTTTCATAACGCGCAAAGGCGCGTTATTCAATTTGTATGCACACACCGTTGCAGTTATGAGACTATATCTTTCAAAAAATAACGATTCAATGCTTAAGTAGCGCACTTGATACAATTTCGCCTAAAATATAGCACTTTTGCATACATCAGACATTTTGAACATTATACAATATTTAGTTAAAATGTATATTCAAAGAAATGTAAATAACACAATTACAATACTGGAAGAGTCGTAATTATTAGTCCCCTACCGGTTTCACCGGTGGGGACTATAGCTTTTGTCCGTTTGTCTGTCCGTCCGTCTGTCTGTCCCACTTCAGTTTTCCACTTGGTTTTTTTTATGCGTTTGACGAATGATATGAAACTTGCTGAACAGCTTCAAAATATCAAACAACATACCAAGTTTATACTTTCGTATCGTCTGATAATAAATTCGAAAAAAAATAATTTTTTACACTCCCAATTTTTTAATGATCGGATTCTTTATCGGGCTTGGTGTGTAGTGAATGAACAAGGCCAGTATGTGGTCAGTAATAATATCATGCATTATTTTTATCATTACATTTATCATTTTTAATAACAAACAAATAAGTTCTGTAAAATAGTGTCAAGTATTGTGTTATACATTTTAACGGCAGTTTTTTTTTTTTTTGGTATTATTACAATCGGGTTCGTTATCAGGTTTGGGCTGTTTAATAATAGACTAGAGTACTCGAGGTTTGATTCGGCAATTCGGGGAACAGAAACGGTAGGTATATGATATTGTGCATATCAGTGCATTGTTTTCACAGATTTCTACTAGCGAATACTTAATGGACTTGGCGAAATTACACGAAATAAAATAAATAGCATTATTTTCACTGCTTTGTATTTAATGATGGCTTACGTTTATTATACTTGTAAGGCCATTTGCATGTAATGACTACGGATTATTTCGGTTTTCGCGATCATGATAATGAGGACACTGCAGGTTCAACCGGTAGGCAGGGGATGCTTACTCAGCCATATGGCACCTGATCCCACTTCTAATGTTTAGACTTTTGTGTTTGCTTTGCTTCAAATATGTATTTTTTAAATGGATTTTTAAGATTGTTTGCTGTTTATTATAATTATTTTTCATAATTTCATACTATACAATTACTACATTTATGTTGGGGGATATTTAATATACAGGGTCTCAAAATTTTGCCATTCTCAATCAAAGGGGTTTCCGGTAGGGGACGTGTATTGCTTGTGCAATACTCTCAGAATGCTTGTTAATTAATATTTATTTTGAAGTCAACAATACGCAACAATTTATTTTTGTGCATAGCAAGTAGTTTCTTAGCTCTATTTAAATAATAATACAATTTTTATTTAAATATTTTCTCTCATACAATCCATACACATATACATGGCACTTGCATAAAAAAACTCGACTTGTCATATTTTATCATTATATACAAATATTATGAGAATAATATTCTATCCTCATTGCTATGTATAGGCCAATTTTGTGAAATTTTTGTAATGTATTAATTTTGTAATGTTATAACTACTTTGTTGTATTCAATTGATCAGGAGTTCACAATACACACAGTTTTATCAATAGATCATAGTAAAAAAAAAACATACATAAAATCCATACATAAAGCTTATCATGTTTGTAAATCCCAAAGGCTGTTATTTACTTAGTTGTATGACAGTATCTATAACATTTGTGCAAGTAAACCTGATTAACAGATTTGATAAATGTAATCATTGATTTGAAGAATGCAGTTGCATGTTAGTAAAATTGTACCGTTTGTTCAATTCTAAACCATTTTATGCATAGGAGGAAAGACAGAAGAGTCAACTCTTCAGACAGAATTTGTAGCTGTCACTTTAAGACGGCAGGAAGGAAAACGGTCCTACATTTTTTCCTTGGAACCAGGGCAATTATTTTGACTTTCCAAATCCAAATAAAATTTCACGGTAACTATTGTATTTATGTAATATATGGAACATTTCCACAGTGCTCACTGTTCAGTATACTGCTAAATGTATGAAGAGTTTAACAATAACAATTACTCTTTTGATATATTCTAATTTTTTTGTTGTTTATTTATTCACCAATCACTGGCCCTCGGGGGTCATATGCATTAAAACAATAAAACATTATGATTATAACGAATAATGGATGAAATATATAAATATTTTACTGTTAATTAAGCATAGTAAGTTACAATGGGAGCTGGTACATTTGATATTACACATACCAAGTTGCCATACATATATGCCAGGGTATACATTTATTTGCAAGTACATAAATGTTGTTTGTCAAAATGTGAAAATGTACTCTTCAATATGGTTTATGTAATGTGCATTCAAAACTGATAGAAAAAATACTAAATGACAAAACTATTTTGTAGATTAGAAGATATTGTCTTTAAGAAATTGTTAACTGTTAAAGTTTAATCCTATTTTTATGTATTCTAGACAG
The DNA here is from genome assembly GCA_020458035.1 of Magallana ariakensis. Lineage (NCBI taxonomy): Eukaryota > Metazoa > Mollusca > Bivalvia > Ostreida > Ostreidae > Magallana > Magallana ariakensis. Next base: position 28,172,718 of record CM035811.1, on the reverse strand, counting down.
TGCAGGCAAGCTGAGATTGGTGAATCTGCAGAACCCGAGACAAATGAAAGTTTACTTCCAGACACAGAGCCTGTGGTTGAAAATAAGGTTGCTGATGAGGAGCATAACTACATGCAGTCTCATTCATCCCTAGTATTAGAAATCAAGGTGATAAAAATCAAATGTATCAGAAGGAATTTTTTCTTCGTGTATCTAACAATATACATTTATATTAATTAATATTGATTGATGTTGGATTGGCACAGGTACATCCATTCCAACTTCTTTAGAAGCAGATTGGATTTTAAATTCAGTGCTAGCAAAATAATGAATGGTACATTGTATAACAAATTTTTTTAAAAAGTAAGCATGTAGTCATCATTTTAATCATCAAAATTTCTCGCATCATGTTTGTACCAAAATACATTATAGATTTTAAATCTACAGTTAAATTTACTCTCTACAAGAACATTTAACAGCTTCAATTATCAAATTGACCTATTATAAATTTGTAGATGTTGCTGTACACCTCATTGAAACCGCAGGTGTTTAGGATAATCGACTCAACCTTACAGCGATGTCCTTTGGTATACGTGGATGATTGGACTCAAAGTGCATTTTCTAGGACGGACCAACTTTTCATGATATTAATGAAACTTAAGCTGAACTGTCCCTTCCTTGACCTT